>PVIR01043049.1:0-11940 GCA_004026965.1 Petromus typicus | reverse complement strand
ATATATATATCATATGTATGATAGATAAATAGGAAGTAGGAGGGTCTTTTTAAAGTGGATGGGGGACAAGAGATGGAGGAAAGGGAGAGAAAGGGGATAGAAGAAAGAACTGAAGAAAAAATGAAAATAGGGTTTTTTCCAAGTAGGAAAGAGACTAAGGACTGCAGGGAGCAGGCAGCGGCGAGGGTAGGGAATGAACAAGAAGAGCGAGGATGTGTTGCGTCTGTGCACCAGCTCCTCCCGAGAAGTGTGACCCCTGTGCACTGCAAACGTGTCCTGTTAACCTGACCAGAACAGAGGAACCGAACCGCACCTCTGCAGAGCAGCCTGGTCACTATGGGCTGGGCGACTGGCCCAGAGGCGGAGGTGCCAGACAGATCCGCGGGACGACCCGGGTTGGTCTCGCCGGGCCTGGCTTCCGCAGCCTCCCGCCTCTCTTTCCCCCACCCCCTTAGCCTTTGGCTTTACGCTTTTCACTTGGATCCGTTTGTAGAAACACCTCTCGTGTGCACAAACGAGGTGTGTGCGGCATAAATAGAAAAACGCGTGTCTCAGTCAATGCTAATCCATGGCGGCGTGAGGAGTAGGAACATTTGCTTCGCAAATGCTGTGGAAGCAAGATCACCGCCAAGGGCTGAGGGACTTTCCCGCAGGCTGGGTCACCACAGCAACACCCCTGTCCCAGACCCCAGGCCCCAAAGACTCATGGTACCTACTCTTTCTTTAATGAGAGATAATTACACACACGCCCTAAAGATTTTGCTGAATTGACTTCAGTCAACAGCTGGAACTGAAACTCTGGCTGAAGTGAATTTTATGGACCAACCAGCAGTCGCTTGTCCCTGAGGACCGGGAGGAACCATGCTGCTGAGAAGGAAAGATGGCAAGGAGGGGCAGGAGTGTAGGAAGGGGAGACAGGAGCCCTGGGAGGGTGGGCAGGCCTGGGTGTGAGTGGAGCGGGCACACAGGCCTTGCCGCAGGATCTGGGACCCCTTGATAGTGCAGCACGGGGGAGGGTATCTTTTACCCCTGGACCGAGTGAGGGGCCACGCCTTTGCTGTGCTCCTCAGGCTTTTCAGAAACCTTCCTTCTGTGCTGGGCTGCCCCCCGAAAGGCAAGGCCTGCTTTGCAAAGCAGTGTGGGGGGTCACCAGGTGCAGCATGGCCTCTGCCCGTGTAACACAAGCGGCATAGGAGCCACCAGCCTTCCTAGTCACCATGAATGGTGGTCAGGACTCAGCCTCAGAGCCTCGAGAGAGCCGCGCTCTCCGGGGGAGGAGAAGGGCTTCCCAGGAGCTGGGCTGGGCTCGGGGCTGCGGCGGGCCGGGCTGAGCTTCGTGCCGTCTCGTTGGCAGTGGAATCTGGTGTGCGAGGATGACTGGGAGACACCCCTCACCGCCTCCCTGTTCTTCGTAGGCGTGCTGCTTGGTGCCTTCGTGTCCGGGCAGCTGTCAGACAGGTACGGAGCTGGGAGGGACACCGTTCGGGATAGTTCGCTGCCTGTCTTAGGCTTGGCCCGATTTGAGGTTTCTCCCCCAGAGAGATACTAGTCCTCTGTCTGAGGAACAGCTGATGAAAGGTTTCCCCACGTTGTCCTTTGGCTCTTCTTAAACTCTGATGGTTCATCTTGCTGTGCAGAAGCTTTTTTAACACGAGATCAGTACTTGGCTTCTTTCTAATGCTGCTCCTTTCAGCAGCTACAGTCCTCAGGCCCCCGTTCTGCAGGTGCCCCCGTTCTGATGAAACTGCAGACTTCTCACATCTGCATTTGGCTTTTGAGTTTCACCACAGATCTGGCTGAAAGCAGTACCCACGCCACAGCCTGGATGTGGGGCTGCTTTGAGATGTCCTCAGCCAGATGGTCCAGGTCGTTACCCTTATCCTCAGTCTCCTGCAAAGTGGGAAAATGAAGACATATTTTCTTCCAGAGCATAACACACTTAGCCTCTTGTTCCACTGCCAGTGGAATTGTTCACAACAGAAACCTCTTGAGCCTCGCCTTTGTTCTCTGTATTCCTTATCAGCATTAAGGTTTTCTGACCCCCAACTGGAATCTCCTACAATCTGCTGAAGGTGTTTTAAGGCTTTTCAATCTGACATTTCCAAACCTTTCCAGAATCCATCTGTAAACTAATTCCAAAGGCTTCTGAACCACATAAGCATGTGTAGTCACAACAGTGACACCGTTCGTAATACCAAAACCTTCTCTAGTCATTTTCCTATCCCTGGGACCCAATAATGATCCAATACTGGAATCCTTTTATCCAAATACAACATAAGACAAAGGTTTGTTTTGGCTCTGGGCTCCAGTCCCTCCAAAGCAAAAAGTGGCATGAGGGAGGAGCCTGACAGAAGAAGGCTGTTCAGCTCATGGGAGCCGGGTGAGGAGGGGTGCTGGGCATGAGAATATTAGCCTTGCAGTTCACGCCTTCAGTGATCCACCTCCAACCAGGTCCCACCTACTAAGAGCACATTTGGCAACTGCACTCACAGTGGGTTAATCTGTAGTAAATATCGTGCCCCTGTGACCCAGACACCTTCCACACACATGAGGCTTTCTAGTTCTAAACCGCAGCACACTCTGCATTGCTGCCCTGCTGCACCCTGCGTGTCTCGTGTTTTATTTTCTGCTGTATTCTACAGGTTTGGCACGAAGAAAATTCTCTTTGCAGCCATGGCTGTGCAAACTGGCTTCAGCTTCCTGCAGATTTTGTCCATCAGTTGGGAGATGTTCACAGGGCTATTTGTCATTGTGGGCATGGGCCAGATCTCCAGCTATGGGGTGGCCTTCATACTAGGTACGAATGGCTTCTGAGACACAAGGTCCTTCTTCCAACCTTCAGAAAGAAGAGGGACACGAGGATACGCTTCCCCAGCTCACTCAGCTGCAGGTTCCTCGGGCTGGTCACAGACAGCAGGTACTCCCACGGAGATCACAAACCAGCCACACAATCACTCGGATCCATTCTCAGCAGTGCAGGGTCTGGGGAAGACACAGACGAGAGCAGCAGCCCGGCGATGCCTTGATCTGGGCTGTGGAGGCTTGAGGCTTCTGCCTGGCAGCCTAGGATGGACTTGGGACAGTTGGTGGGGCCGCCACACGGGTGGGAAAGGTGCTCGTCAGACAGGAAGAGTTAACGGCAGTATGTCTGGACAGATCTGGTCTTGCCCAGGTCAGCACCAACCTCGACTTGAGGAAACTCATCAGTAGCAAAGCTATGAAGAGGCCCCCGGCACCTTCTCCTGCTTTCCTGGGGGAGGAAGTAAAGGGAGTTACAGGTGGGTTGACCAAGACCACCTCAGAAATGAGCCCCCAACATGCCCCAGGATGGGCAGGTGAGAAGAGGGGAGGGAAGGGAACCTCCAGCACAACTGGCACCGACTCTCGGCTCTGCTGTGATCGTGCTCGCTGGCTGGGCACCGAGCCATCTGTATCTGCTGTCACAGTGCAGTTTGAGCAGCGCCCCTGCCGCTGGAGTCTGATGATCCTCCCTCCAACAGTCTGCACCTGGCTGGTGACTCATTGCTTTCAAGATGCTGATGGCTGTTTGGCTTTGGAGATCTGTGTCCTCTAGTTGAAGACATGTTCCATCTCTGACAGATCGGCAACGTGGAAATTTTCAGATTGTACCTCCTTTAATTATTTATGAAAGGTTGCTTGCCTCAGGCCCAGTCTGGGTGCCTGCTGAGGGATGAGAGGGGTGAGGAGCTGGGAGAGCAGGCTGCAGCCACTCGGTCGCTGCAGATAGCGGACTGTGGTCAACCCTGGCAGGAGGAGAACCCTTGTCAGCAGAGGACAAGATTTACTTTAAGATCATCTGTGTAGAGTGCAGGGAGCCGCGTGCCAGTGGTAAGGGAGACTGCAGAGTAGAGGACTTGGGACAGGAATTCTAGCCTCCCGACGGCTGATGGCCCAGGACCTGGAACTCCCGGGCCTGGAAGTTTTCGAAGTTTGTTTTCTGAGTTCCCAGCTCCCTTCTTCCTTACAGGCCCCTCCCTCTAGCTCAAAAGCTGAACTAGGTGCTCAGCTTGGGCCAGACCCATCCCAGAAAGGAAACTGCCGCTCGCCACAAGGACTCAGCCCGCGAGGGTTGACCACCTCCCTGGAGGACTTGGGGACCGTCTGGAAAGGACAGAAGCCACAGCAGCTCACCGGGAGCAAGGAGGCGGTGTGTGCGGCTCTGTAGAATTAAACCTGCCTGGCACTGTGCGGGGTGTTTCTGAGGCCCTGCAGTCCCTCCTCTGAGGGTGGGTGAGGCAAGAAGAACAGACCTCGGGCTCCTTCAGGAAAGATCTGCCCTGCGGGCTGGGCAATGCCACCCACTGCCCTCCTGGCTCCCACGGCCTGTGGTCTCACACGAGCTGAGGAGTGAAAGCGCACAGGCCAGGCTGGGGTGGGGGGAAGTCTGAGGCTAGATGCGCTAAGCTTGTGGGTACACCTAGCTCTGTGGGGTCCTGATAAGAGACTTGTGTGGGGTTCTTAGATCTCACAGTGTGAGCGTCACTGCGAGCCCAGAGCCACGGGGCTCTGAAGTCAGGCGCTAATGTGAAGCCAACAAGGCCAGGGCTTGGCGGCTGTTGGCTTCCTGCAGCGCAGGAGCGCCCTCTGGTGCTGCAGGTCAAATGTCGTTCCATTTTGTTTAATTCTAATTATTTTTATGATTTTCCTTGGCCTAGGTCAAATCAAGCAGGTCTGATTTGACCAAAATAAATCAAAGGGCAGGACTGGTGTAAGAGTTTCTGTCTGTCCTTTCGCTTTTGCTCCCTGACTCTTCAGTAATAACTCCAGCGGTAGAAATCTTCCCATTAAACTGGAAAACTGACTTAACCTGGGATACATAGTTTTACATCCTAAAGAATAGCACATGCTGCAGGCAAGATGGTGCACGCTGTAATCCCAGCACTTTGGGAGGCTGAGGCAGGAGGACTGCAAGTCTGAGCCCTGCCTGAGCAGCTGAGCACCTTCGCTATAACCTGTTTCAAAATAAATTTTAAAAGGGAAGAGAGAAGGTTCGTTCCCCGGCTTACCAACAAAGCAAAAAGCAGAAATGAATGCTACTTTTTTAAAAAAAATCATCAAACCTGTGAAGGTCATAGGATTCTAAGAAAGAAAGTCTCACTGCCTGCTGAACTCGGGGTGTTTGTGGCCGCTGCAGGCTTTGGGGCTCCCTTCCCAGTGCTCTTCAGAGGGGCTCCAGCCGGTGTGGTGATAAGACAGGAAAGGGAAGATGGAGACCTCAGCGCCCGGGGTGGCCTCGCCCATCCCCCTCCCAGCTCCTCAGTTCGGGAACAAGGCTTTTCCCAGGGATTTTTCTCCTTGGAGGTGACACCCGTGTGTGTCCACAGGTCACACGGGCAGGATTTGAATCATGGCTGTGCCGCTTGTTACGGGAGCATGTTTATGTCACCGGCACGGACTGTTGAAGTCTCAGCCCAGCCGGTGGAAAGTAGTGGGAACATTAGTTCGCACGGAACTGCCTTTGAAGAGTTCTAAGATATGATGGACGTGAACGCTTAGCCTAGAACTGGCTCGAAGTTCTTAGCTAAAGAAAACGCCCTCTGTGGTGACGACGCTGGTGACGTTTTAGGACTTGACCAAGTCAGAGAGCAGAGGTTGGCGCTAGTGAGGATCAACCTGGGTTTCAACCACTCGTGTTGTCTCACAGTGAGGCGAAGAGGCAGATGTGCAGAGCTTCTTTTCCCTGCCGGTATGGTTATAACTCTGTATCGCTATAACGACTCTGCCCTGGCCTAAGACCAAGGCTGGGTGGAGGATTTTACCCAGGACACCCCAGCACACCCTCTTCCCTCTCTTCCTGAGTGGAGGTTGTCAATGGTGAGGCACCTCTGGCTTTCAAGCTCTCCGAGATCCTCACCCGCTCCCCTGCGTTTGCTTTTTCTATGATCACATCCTCCGCTGTGTTCCGTGTGAATTTCGTCCTTGGAATAAAGCATACCCTCCTCATTGTCATATTGTCATCACACCCAGTGGTTTAGAAACCAGAGCATGTGAGAAAAATCTTTCATAAAGTAGGAAAAAAATCTAGAAATGGCACCGTCGGCCCTGTTAACGGTTTACACGCAGATTTCCCGCAGAACCTCACAGATCCTGGGCGGGACCTCTGGGAGGTGCCTGGGTCGTGGGCCCGGCTCAGCCCTCACGGCTCATCTCTTGGCGGTCTGCCATGCTGTGAGCAGCGCTCGCCCGCCAGTGCTCCACCAGGCCCTCCAGTGGGAGCCGGCCTGCTATGGACGGACACAAGAGCCAAAGTACACCTTTCCTCCCGTACATTGTGGGGTCGGGTCTTGAGTCCCAGCAGCAAGGGAGGTGACTAAGACAGGCTCCGTCCGTGGAGATGAGTTCATGGGCTGAGACGCATCGGGAGGCAGAGGCACACAGCGCCGGCGTCTCCCACAGCCTGGCCTCTTAGTGGCTGCTTGAGACAGATCCACTGAGGCAGGTGGCTCAGCTCTGCTGAGTGGAAGGGAACCCGGAAGCCGAAGCAGCAGAATTAACCGGAATTAATCTCTTCATCTGTGCTTGGCATGTATAAATAGGATTAAGAAAATCTTTTGAAAAGCCAAGCTCTGTGACTTTTGCATTTATCTGTGTTCAGTCCCCTCTCCTGGGGTCCTGGGAGGGCCTGGAGCTCTGAGACCACAGGACCTTGCTCGTGGACTCCCTGACCGAAGTGTGGTGAGCTCAGTGCTCCATCCACTGTGGGGCGGAGCATAGCAGGGGCCCATGGCTGCCATCATGTCCTTTGCCAAACAGCCCCAAGACGTCTCGCAGCGTTGGGCCTCTGTGCTGGGCTTCTGGGAGAGCTCAGGGCATTTCCAGGGTGTACAGCCAGCTCCGGGGCGCCACCTGCAGGGGAGCAGAACAACTCCTTTCCTGTGGGGTCTGAGCTCTGCTCCTGCCCAGGGCTGACCTCCACAGAGGTAGCTGGGCACTGGGCCTGTTCTGTACTCCGGAGCCGCTGGCTCCTGTTTGCCCTCTGTGAGAGAGGCCGGCCTAACAGCTAGCAGACTGAGCGATTCCTTTGCTTCCTGCTGGGCCAGTGCCAGTTTACCTAGTTAGACGTGGGGGACCAGCCAACCGCACCTGACCCCACCTTCCCGCAGCCGCGTAGTCACTGTTCCTCACTCTGGGCTCCGACTCTGGAAATGGAGCCTTCTCCCGAAGGATTGTCTCTTAGGGGTGGAGATGACATTCCTGTGACATGAGGTGGTGCTGTGCACCTGTAATCCCGGCCCTGGGAGGGGGGGCATGATGGTCACAGATTCAATCCCAACCTTGTAACTCAAAATAAAAGAAAAATAAAGGGCTGGCAGTGTAGCTCAAGGCCAAGCTTCTGGGTTCAGTCTCCCCCCTGAAGGGCGGGGGCTGAGGTGGAAGAATCACTTCTCTGACAGTTCAGGACAGTTTGAACTCCAGCTTCCAGGTCATGACATGCAAAGCAAATGCAAAAGGGAGTTCTGATTCTAATATTCCTCCCTCGTTTTGAACAGGAACAGAAATCCTCGGCAGGTCAGTCTGGATTATCTTCCCCACGCTGGGAGTGTGCATATTTTTTGCGGTCGGCTACATGGTGCTGCCACTGCTGGCGTACTTCATCGGGGGTGGCGAATGCTGCTGCTGGCGGACGC
The DNA here is from genome assembly GCA_004026965.1 of Petromus typicus. Lineage (NCBI taxonomy): Eukaryota > Metazoa > Chordata > Mammalia > Rodentia > Petromuridae > Petromus > Petromus typicus. Next base: position 4,291 of record PVIR01043049.1, on the reverse strand, counting down.
TGCCCAGGGCGCTGTGCTTCCCCATGTGGTGGTGAGTGCGAGGCTTTTCCTGTCGGGCCCTGGCCACGCCCTGAGGCGCAGGGAGCCGGTGCCTCGGTGCTGACCGTGGCCGAGCCGCCCTCCACTGCACGTTGCCAAGGCTGCCTTGGGAGCGGAGGGGAGAGGCTCTGCGCCTGTGGGTGGGCCTTGCAGGGCGTGGTGTCCTCTGTCCACAGGGCCCTGTCCTCCGAGTTCCAGGCCCTCCCACTCCAGCCTGTGGCTGGCTGTCTGCGGCAACAGGACTGTTGGATCTTCTTTCATCCTGCCCCCACTGTGGGCGCTTTTCTTTCGCTAGAAGACCTCTTTGTTCAAGCGCAGTGCTGGTGGCCCTCTGTGTCTGTCGTTCTGTGGGTTCAGCCAAAAAAGGATGGCGAACAAAGGCTGAGTGAATGCACCGAACATGGAGACTTTTCCTTGCATTACTCCCCAAACGTAAGCACAACAGCCACTTACACAGCCCTCGCCCGGCAGTAGGTGTCCAGGGAGTGGTAGTACCTCAGTGGCAGAGTATGCCAAGCATGCATGAAGCCTCTGGGTTCAGTCCCAGTTAACGCCTCCCAAAGTGCGCATACCCATCCACCCCACAGACACGCAGGCACGTCAGTGTCTATCGAGGACCCGCACAGAGTAGACACAAACCCCAGGCCATCTCACAGAAAGGACTTGAGCATTCACAGTTTCATGTGGCCAGGGGTCCTGGAGCCGATTCCCCCAATACCATGGGACATGAATAATACCCAGGGCCTGTTGGTCTAGCTCCATCCTGGAGAATGAGGGATTGAACTCGGGCCCTGGGCTTGCCAGGTAGGTGCAGTACCACCCGAGCTAAATCCCTGGCCCCTTTTTCTTCTACTTTGACGCCAGGGTCGATCTAACCTGGGGCCTCGTGCATATACGGCCAGCACTGTGCCCTGAGCTGCACTCCCAGCCCTCAGCTCAGTCTTGCTGCAGCCTACGGGAACCTCTCGGTGAGGCCGTCCTACCCTCAGGCTTTCCCGCGTGACCAACTGGACGATTTCAGGTGAAACAACGGGTTAGGAACATGGAACGTGGTCTCAGCCAGAGCCGCTCTTTGCCCTTCGGGGGATTTTAAACGAGGAGAGGGTTTCTCCCACTGGCTTTGTCTCCTCATCAAAAAATCAGATCTTCCACCAGTGAATGATTTTACCGAAGTGCTTGAGTTGTACCTGCTTATGTAACCACAGAGTAAAAGTTTCTTTGATTGTGTTTGAATTCACGGTTTACCATAGAGCTCCCGGTTGCCCTGCCACATCCCGCCTGGAAAGCTGTCTACAGGGTCCTCCATCTTGCTGCGCAGACAGCCGTGAGAGCTGCCAGGTGGCCCACATGGGACGGCTCGGATGGGCCAGGCCAGTGACGTGTCTTCCGGCGGCTTGTAAGGCAGCCGTGGTTAGCGCTGTAAATTTTTAGCCTGAGGTGGAGGTGGGTATGGAGAAAGAAAACAAATTTTTAATTTCTTGGAATGTGAGAGACAGATTTTTAAAGACCAAATATTACTTCAATTCACTGGGACTTTCCCTTGGAACCCAGGCTGAGGGTCGGTCCATAAGGCAGGTCACTCTCTCCTGACGCTGCCTCCAAAGAAGGCCCCAGACTTACAAGGGCAGAACACGTTTGTGGGGTGAGTGTCACTTGATGCTCATCATGCGCCTCCACCCTGCGTTCTGCAGTCCCTTTGCTCCCTGAATTTATTGAAAAAGGTGCTGGTGAAAAGGACACAAGATAAAGTTGTTTTTGCCTTTTCAGATGAATGATTTTAATAATGTGTTCCTTGCCTCTAGTCATTTTGGCTTAAGCAATCAGAATTTCAAAATACATTATAATCCACTTTATTACACTATGGTTTTATGTGAGAGAGAGAGAGAAGAGCTGTAATGGCCCACACAGACATTACTACCCTGTTACCACCGGCCCCCAGAACTTCTGGCCGAGGAGACCCATCCCACGAGACGCTTCCTCCCTCTGCCAGGACAGTTCTTTCCTGAGTGCCTCCGGCTGTGGACGCGCTGTACCAGGGACAAGATCGCCCAGATCGAGGGCAGCAGGGGTCAGCAGTAATGGGCTGAGTGTTCATCTTGAATCTTTTCACTTTCCTATAAAAATAAAACCACTTGGGGGCAGGGAATTTGGCTCAGAGGCAATGCGCCTGCCTGGCAAGCACAAGGTCCTGAGTTCAAACCCCTAGACCGCAAAATAAATGAATAAATAAACAAACCACTTTCTTCTTGGGGATGGTCCTCAAGCAGAACACCCTGGAGGAAGCTGGAATCTGGGCTAGATGTCCCTGCTCAAGTGCATAATAGCCTGTCCCGGCAAACCCAGCCTCTGCAGTCCAAAGAGAAAATGACCCTGCAGACCGAATGTACAAGCTCCACTCGCTCTTGAAATGGCCTCCAGACTTGAGGTTTTATGCACCAAAAAATGAAGGCAATCTGAGCGTGGGAGACCCCTGTGAGCCTGAAGACAGCGGGCTAGAAATGAGAGGGAGACCCACACAGAGCCACTGCCCACGGCCTGGCATGTCCAGCACCTCCACTGCCCTTCGCAAGGCTGGGCAGTAAGTGGCCACAGGTGCGCTGACGGCGTGTAGGGCAGGGGCCCTGGGTGGGATGGAGACCTGGACATAACATGGGGAAACGGGAGGTTTCTGGCTGGCTCCACATTAGGAATCTGAGGCCAGTGATGGCCTCAGCACCTGCAGAAAAGGGGGGGGGGTCACCATTTCTAGGCAAAACCTTGCTGGGGAAAGATACAGCTCAGACACACCGGCAGCGACGCAGTACAGTGGCGGTGATGTGGTAAGATTCATCGTGTACTAATCCGGTAACCGCCGGCCACATGGGGCTATTCAAATTAATTAAAAGCAAATAAAGTTGTATTTCCATTTCTTCAGTCATACTAATTATACCAGCTTAAGAGTCGCACGTGGTTCATGTATGTGTTCTGTGGAGCCGCACAGATCTGCATATTGCAGTAGTTCCTGTTACACAGCACAGTGCTAATCACTAAGGTCACTGGTCTCACCTCATCACAGTTCCTGCAAAGACCAGCTGAAGGGAATATTCTGGAAAGTGCAAATTGGCTCCTCTCTGAGCCATGTCCCATGAGGCTAGGGCATGCAGTTGCCGTTGGCCACGAGATACACTGTTTTGCTCTGAGCTAATTCCCAGTGCGGCTTTCAGGTCTATTAATTATAAGGAGGTTCTATGTGTGCTACTTGTAATTTATTTTCTAAGATAACTAAGTACTGATAACCCACCAAGGAAAATAAGATCTGGCAGGAGAATGGCTAAGAGTGTCTGAGAAATAAAAATTAGGGAAAAGATAGAGTCCTGTATTTGTAATGGTTTGAACATCAGTTACAAGTGTATCTGGAGTATATAATGTTTAGAAATTAAGTTTTTAGATTATTTCTTTAAAAAGATGACATGGAGACTCACCTCCCGAAAGCTGGCTTGGATGCTCACTGACCTGTGAATTTGCTGAAAGCCTCAGGGGTGTCCCAGGGTGACATTGCTCTGCCCACCCCTCTGGCTGCAGAAGAAGCTGATGGCACACGGGGAGGGAGGGACTTCGCCTGGGGAAATTGTGACGTTCCAGGACACCCCCAGGAGCACCCTGGAGGGTCTGTCTCTCTGTGGTCCTTACTGCACAGAGACTGTGTCCTTAAGAAGCCACTTTTGATGGTCTTCTGCAGCCACCAAGGTCAAGCACACCACGGTGAAAGGCACGATCACGTCCTTGTCTGGGGCTTATGCACAACAATTTGATCAGAATTTTGGAGCTCAAAGATGCTTTCATTATTTTTTAGGAGCCAGTGAAAATCTGAGGACTGCCTTCTGATGGTCCAGCATCATACACCCACGGTGCAGTAGGCCAGATGTGGCAGCTCACACCTGTTATCCCAGCACTTGGAGACTGAGGCGGCAGGAGCACTGAGAGAGCGAGGCCAGCCTGGGCTCCCTCGTAAGTTCAAAGGCTGCCTGAACTACATAGGGAGACCCTGTCTCAAACAAAACAGACCAGCTTCTTTTTTTTTTTTTTTTTTTTTTTTTTTAGTTTTTTTGAGACAGGGTCTCGCTTTGTGGTTCAGGCTGGCCCTGAGCTCAGCCTCAAACTCACATCACAATCCTCCTGCCTCTGCCTCCCGAGTGCTGGGATTACAGGCGTGAGCCACCACGCCCGGCACTGTGGTATGTGGTACTGGTTGCTGCTGGGTGTGGGTCTCCAC
>PVIR01043048.1:0-11929 GCA_004026965.1 Petromus typicus | reverse complement strand
CCCTCTCGGATCTCCCACATCTCACTACTTCATCTTTCTCAAGCCTGAGTCTCCCTGTACACAAAGCTGATGAATATTAAACTCCTTTGCACTCAGCTCTGTCCTTGACGCTTTCTCACAGTTACTCTCTTTGTGTCATCCATTCCTGTGGTCTTAAATATCACTTCTACATACTGACCCCTCTTAAAATTTGTCTCTCTGAGACTTTTCTTCTAAAATCCAAAACGAACATCCTACTCTTTGTTCTATATTTCCATCTGGAGGCTTCACGGGCACCTCAAACCTAACACACCCAAGACCAAACTTGTTTTGCACAACTCGGCTTCCCTGATCAGGAAGAAGCACTGCCATCCTCATACACAATCCATCACCCAATCCTGACTCTCTGATCTACAAAAAAAGACCTTAAAACACACGCCTGTATGAATTCCTCTTCTCATGCCCTGGCCCGGCCACATTCAAATCTCATACACTAACACAACAGACTTCTAGCTCAATTCTTCCTAAGACATTAGGTCCAGGTTAAATTCAGAAGTAAATCTGATTTAATCCTTTCTAAAAGTTTGCTTTACAGCATATTTTTATAATTTAATATACTTTCTTTAGTCACTGTAAAAAAAAAGTATAAAGTAATTAAACACAAATGCCAACCTTTCAGAATCAAATAGAAAACTAAACCCTACTCATTCACAAAAGTACAGCACTTTGTTCTCAAAAGAAACTTGTTTTGTATCTTGCATTACATAGAGTATCTCTGCCTTACCTTTGCCTCTATCACGAGATGGTAGCACCTAGATATCCAAAGCATCCTGGTACAACAATGTACATCCAAAGGACCACTTTAATTCCACCATTTCCTAGTCACTGATGTATATAGACTGTACCTCTAAAGAAGGCATAAAAATCTTTGTTTCTTAGATAAATATGGACTCTGAAATAAAACCACCTTCCACTATCAATCATAAAAATGAAAATACAGTGAGGAAGTTCTAAATTACATGATCATTCTTATGAATTATCCAGAATTGACCAAATTGTAAAGGACAAGCTTCTTAACCATTGGTTTCCGAAGACTCAACCAAAAATTAAAGCATGAAATTCTACAATGGCTCATGTCCATTGACAAATTCTACATTACACGTGCTTTGTTCTGCAAAACCAAAAGTTAGCCACTCAGTTGCGGTCTTGTTATCTGACTCTATGTTTGTCTGTTCTGTTTATCTCAGTGCTCCCTAGTGTATATCCAAATCTACCACTCTGCTGAGATTTCATAATGTATCCCTCCATAATGTCAGTGTTCCACTGTATTAAAGTGTTTTTGAAACATGAAATTAACTTGTCTAACACTGAATAATGACATATTATAAATTTCAAAGGGTACTGAACTATTTTGTTTTTTAAAAATGTTAAATACTTTAATGAAAAACAGCACAGTTTTTTTAGGATATATGTAAACATGTCAATTTGAGTAAATAACTTATTATTTTAATAATTCCTGCCTCCCTGGGAACCATTTTCTGCTTTTACCGGCTCCTTCTGGAAAGCTCTCTGTTGAAATCCTCGCCGAGACGAACTTGTTCACTGCTGAGGTCTCGCAGGGACTGATGAAAAGCATGAATCTAGGAAAGGCAAAACAGTGACCCATTAAGGCTTCTGTTAAATTCTTCCATGAACATTCACTAATGGCTAAGAATGAATTGCTGTTTTTTACATATTGACCAAAATCTCCAGCGTTATTAAAGAAGTATAAAATAAATACTGATTCTAAAAAATTTTTTCAAACAAATATGATTTGTTTTGTTATTTGAGTACTGGGGATCAAACTGAGGATCTTGTGCTTGCAAGGCACACACCAGAATCACTGAGCTAAATTCACAGCCCAAGAAAAGCTACATACTTCACTAACTATCAGATCCTTCAGAATAGAGCAATTCTACTCCAGGTACATAGGGACCAGTGTATCCATCATAATCACTCAACTCTATCACTATACTACAAACCTAAACATAGACAAATAAGCATGGATGTGTTACTTGCCAAGCCCTACAGTCAAAAACCTCCTATTCATATACAAAAAGAACCATGTACAGGACAATATGAAACAGCATTTTTCAAAATGACAACACTAGACCTGAATTAGAAATCCAGCAAGAATAGAATAAACATAAATTTTAGTATATTCTATGATATGCATATTCTATGTATATTCTATACATATTCTAGTATATTCCATGATATTCTAATATCATGCATTCATGAAAATTAAAGTATCTAATCTAGTCACATCTTAGAAAGACTAAACGCCAAAACATTAAATTATACAAGAAAATTTTCAGTAGTATTCCATCTATATACAGTTTAAAAGCAGGCAAAATTAAATAAGGGGTAATGAAAATAATTTTTTTTTTTTTTTAAGGTTTTTTGAGACAGGGTCTCACTTTGTGGTTCAGGCTGGCCCTGAGCTCAGCCTCCAACTCACATCACAGCAATCCTCCTGCCTCTGCCTCCCGAGTGCTGGGATGACAGGCGTGAGCCACCACGCCCGGCACTGGTATGTGGTATTGGTTGCCGCTGGGGTGAATCTCCACACCCAGTATTGTTATGTGGTTACCGGGGATTGAACCCGGGTCCTTGCGCTTGCAAGACAGGCACCGGAACCACTGAGCTATATCCCCGGCCCATGAAAATAAATTTTAATAAATCATAAAGACCTACAAAAGTCAGAATAGTGCATGCTCCTTGGGGAAAGAAAGAACATAAAGGGGTGGGATTATATTCCATTTCTTGGCGTGGGTGGTGGGTACATGGTGTTCAGATCTCACTATTATTATACTTTCACCTACAAATATATGTTCTATGTATGTCCATGTGTAATTTATAAAATAATTTTTTCAGTTATCGAAGACAGATGCATAAACAAGCTATAAATTTTCACTCGGGATTAAGAATGTACACAGTTAAGGGGACCTAAGAGTCATGGTAAGAAAACAGACTTAAAAGAAAAACAATAAATAGAAAGTAGAGGGAGTATGGTGGACAAATAAAGGACATCCAATTTGAAAGACAAAATTCTAGGACTCATCCTCGAGGCTTCTGTTTCTCTCATTTCTACCATCCTCAGATGGCTATCTGATATGCAAGGCCTGTCAGTTTAATCCATTTCATAGCTTTTAAATGCATTCCCTTAGTATTCCCTAGAATACACACCAAAAAAGCCATAAAATGATGATATTAACAGTGTCAAAGAAAAGTTTCTACAAAGTGTTTTCAAACCCATTTTGTTCTGTTCTATCTTTATCTTATGCTGTAGTAAATGGAAGGGACAGATAAGTGTCCTAGGACAAAATTTTAGCACCGAATCTTAAAACTGCCGGAACAAACACGTCCAAAGTCAGAAGCTTCCCAACCCATTTAAATCAATTTACTACCTAAGACAATGAAGGAAATGATTTTTGCTCTTAAAAAACTTTATAGATACAGAAAAAGAAATACATACATCCACAGAACAAATTATTCAGAAATCAACAGTGCATAAATCAGGTATGAAATTAATAGAAAATAGCTCCATCAATGATTCAACAATCAGAAAAGCAGGTCAGGAGTGACAGCCCACACCTGGAATCCTAGCACTGGGGAGGCTGTGGCAGGTGGATCACCTAGAGTTTGAGACCACCTTGGGCTTCACAGTGAGTGCAAGGCCAGCCTGAATTGCATAGCAAGACCCTGTCTCAAACAAACAAAAAACAATGAGAAAAATATTAATATTAATTAAATTATTATAATTTATTAATAAAATATTAATTTTTCAGAAAACCAGTAAATCAACTAAATAGAGACTAATTTGTTCTTGATCCCTCAAACTAAGCAAAATGGGAATACCTGACGTGGCAGGGTTTCCAAAGAATGTGCCACCTACCCAGGGTCAAACATGTCCAGCTCACTTCATTTTTAAACCTTCAAAATATAAGTCTCCAAAACAAAATTCAAAATAATGTATGGGAAACTTTAGGTCACTGAAAATAAAAGAACTTACCCAGTTTAAAATAAAGATCATGTAGGGCCGGGGATATAGCTCCGTGGTTCCGGCCCCTGTCTTGTAAGCGCAAGGGCCCGGGTTCGATCCCCGGTAACCACATACAATACTGGGCGTGGAGACTCACCCCAGCAGCAATCAGTACCACATACCACAGTGCTGGGCATGGTGGCTCACGCCTGTCATCCCAGCACTCGGGAGGCAGAGGCAGGAGGATTGTGATGTGAGTTTGAGGCTAAGCTCAGGGCCAGCCTGAACTACAAAGCGAGACCCTGTCTCAAAAAAAACCTTAAAGAAAAATAAATAAATAAATAAAGATCATGTAGGGAGGGGTAGAGGAATAGGAAAAAATGAGAATCAAAATGTATCATGTATAGGTACAAATCCTCAGGGTTGAATGTGATCATGATGTGCACTGAAATGTACCAATAAACTTAATAAAGGAAAAAAAATAAAATAAAGATCAACAAAATCATTGCAAACAAATTTTTGGTTAAAATATGATACAAAGTTCAAGTTTTATTTATATATAGAAATATAAAGAAAAGTTCCATACAAATTACAGAATGGTACAAAGTACCTGGGACATGTCTTCTGTCTCCCGACTAAACCGCACTCCCGCTCTGGACTTAGTTCTTCTACTACCCTGTGGATCATAGTCCTTGAGAGGTGAGGTAGGTGGAAAATGGCGGCCTTCTGCAACAGAAGGTAAGGCAGGAAGTGAACACAATGCACGCATAGAGGCTATCCAAACTTTCTCTTTGTACATGCGCATCAGACGTGGATATTCACATGTATCCTTAATGTAGACTATTTCCTAAGTATTTAACTTGCTCTGGCCATAAAATTCCAAAATTTGTACCAATGTGGCTCTTAAAATAGAACAACTAACTAACCTGGAGACAGAACACAGTAAATGTTCCAATTTTTTTGTTTTTTCAAAAAAGCAACATGTCTAAATTAAAATAATGAAATGTTTAAAAACCTTCTCCCTCCCTAAAATATAACTTAATACTAATATAACAGAATGTTACATGTAATAAATTAATCTAAGATTTAAAGTGCATAAAAATTAATAAAAACCAACTAAATGATCATGTCTGTTTAATCAATATCACGATGAGCAACAACAATATTAACAATGCAAGATACTAATGTTCAATCTGTCCAAATCAGCTGCCCTCACTGAAGACTCCTCATTTAAATGTGAATCTCAGGGCTAAAGGAAAGAATAAGATCAATCATAAGCAAATTCAGCATTCTATAACTTTTAACCTAGAAACTGACATTCAGCTGCACACGAAGGCCAAAATTTATCTGTTCTTAACAAATGTCATAAAATAGCACATAGTCAGACATCTGAAACACTATTACACTGGGACGAGATCAGTAACCCAGAAAATATGCAATACAGTATATTTTACTTGTGTATTTGATTCTTTGGCAGCAAACAATTAAAACTCAAGCTTTTTCTGGTAAAGCTCCAGGTAATTGGGCTGGAGATTTAGCTCAGTGGTTCCAGCACCTGCCTTATAAGCACAAGGGCCAGAGTTCAATCCCCAGTAACTATATACAAAAATACAAGGCATGATGGCTCACTCCTGTAATCCCAGCACTCAGGAGGCTGTGAGTTCCAGGGTTGCCTGGGCTACATAGTGAGCTCAGGGCCAGCCTGAACTACAAAGCAAGACCTTGTCTCGAAAACCTAAAAAACGGAGCCAAAGACCTAGCTCAGTGGTTCCAGTACCTGCCTTGCAAGTGCAAGAGCCCGGGTTCAATCTCTAGTAACCACATACAACAATACTGGGAATGGAGATTCAAGCCCTCCAGCAATCAGTACTACATACCACAGTGGCGGGTGTGGTGGCTCGCACCTGTAATCCCTGCACTTAAGAGGCAAAGGCAAGAGGATTGTTGTGAGTTTGAGGCTCAGCTCAGGGCTGGCCTGAACTACAAAGTGAGACCCTGTCTCAAAAAATAATAAAATATTTTTTAAAAAGCTCCAGGTTATCTACAGAGTCAGAAAAAAAAATAGACTCAGTAATGAAGACTCTTTAATAAAATTCTAAATATACACTAAAAAAACCCTGACAACTCTATGTTCTAATGCCTAATCTGGATGTATTATATTTCTCCAAAGATGAAATATATTCAAAATGAACTTCACAGATCTTTTACAGAAAATGTTTCCAGAACACAGGAAGAGTTTACCTGCCATGGTGCCAACATCAAGGTCACTCGCACTCAGACTTGTAACAGACATGCTTCTCCCCCCTGAGTGTCTCAATAAACGTTGACTCCGCAGCTGGCCTATTGATTGTTCCAAGCTTTCTTTTAACTAAATTACAGAATACAATGAAGGGAGAGTTACTCTTTTTAAACTACGTGCAAGTATGAATAGATTACAGATTGTAAAATTCCTAGCTTCCCCAAGAAAATGACTATCAGGGGCATTTTGAACTAAGTTATGTAGGGATATATAAAAATACCAAACATAAACATTTTAAAAATCAAAGCTAAGTCCAGTTTTAAAAGGCATCTGTCAATACTTGTGCCAGCTTTCTATTGACAGACATGGAAAAAATGTCTCCTGCAAGACTGAAACATGTCTAACTGATAATATCCCCCAGCAAAAAAATAACACATACATAAGAGAGAAACCCAAGATCTGCAACAAACACAGAACACTGAAGGCTGCCAGCGCCTACTGTTATGACACAATGTACACTGCCCAACTCTGTATCAGAATGGACTTTCACTCCTTTCCAACGCTTTCAAGCCTAGAAAACTATTGGGACAGATGGTAGACTTCCAGCTCATACAAGAGATTACCGGAGTCCAAATGCTGTCTTCGGATGATTAAGGAATCTGCAGCCAATGTGCAAGAAAATACATTTTTAGACTTAAAGAGCTATTTTAAATATAAGTATGCAAAATACTGAAAATAATGTCCAGAGCTGCTCAACACTTGAGAGGTGAAGTAGGTGGAAAATGGCGGCCTTCAGCAACAGAAAGTAAGGCAGGAAGTGAACACAATGCATGCACAGAGGCTACCCAAAATTTCTCTTTGTATATGCACTTCACATGGGGATATTCACATGAATCCTTAATTTAGACTATTTCTTAAGTATTTAAGTTGCTCTGGCCATAAAATTCCACAGTATTTATACCAATGTGGCTCTTAAAATAGAACAAGAATCTCTCAGAGAGATTCAAGTAACACCAAAAGGACAAAGAATAAAGATGAAGAAAACCCACGTCCACTGGGGATACAGAGCTGAGGTTCAGAGCTCAGGCTGAATTGCTGAGAACTTCAGGTCTAGACATCTTATCCAAGGATGATTAAAACTATTTCTAAAATACTTCACGGCTCAGTAAAACAAGCCATCTAAAACTCTTTAAATGGGATGCTTTAAAAAATGACAGAGGAGACAAAGGTTTTCTCCATTTGGCCAGGATCTAAAACCCAAACCAACATTTACAGAGAGAACAATTTGGGGAACTCTTCAGAAATCCTCCACTGACACAAAAGCATAGGTTAAACAGAGCATGAGTCACAAACGAGGCAAACCCTTTTTCAATTTTGGCTGTTTCCAAGTTCTAGTCTTGTTTTAAAACTAGAACAATCTAAATCAAAAGAAGTAAAATTTCAGGTACTTACCTCTTTTGTTCCTCTCATTTCTAGAGAAAAAAAAAAAGACTATCTTTCACATCCCACACCGCCTGCTTCCCTAAGATTTTTTGTGTGATACCACCTGCCTATTATTTTCCTCAGACACAAGACTCACCTACCAATCCACAAAAATAAGTGAAACAAGTCAAGAGAACAAAAGTCTTCCTAGAGAGCAATGTAAGTTAAATATATATATATATGCAGGCCAGACAGCCGAGACTGATGTCCTGACCTTCATTTCTATGCTACAGCCTTGGAATCTGTATGACCTTAAAGGAGGACGACACTTCACTGACGGACTTGATCTTCTATATTTTCTCTTCCTACCAGATCCTTATTACAGAATTCCTCACTGTCTTAACAGGACTCTGATGAGTTCATATTTTTTTTTTTTTTTTACTTTTTTCTCATGTTTCTAGTTGTAGTTAGCAGGAAACTGATCCAAAAATAATCTTGTTTACTAATCCTAAAACCAGAATTTGCAAATATCCTTATGTGGGCACACACACTAACAAATGCTAAGCTGGAACTAAAAGTTTCTTAATAAAATGAATTTTCATTTACACACATGCACACATACACACTCATACCAAGAAAGCCATTGCAGGGCCGAGGATTTAGCTCAGTAGTTCTAGTACCTGCTTGCAAGCGCAGGGTTCCTAGTTCAATCCCCAGTAACCACATACAACAATGTTGGGCATGGTAGCTCACACCTGTAATCCTAACACTCGGGAAGCAGAGGCAGGAAGACTATTGTGAGTTTGAGGCCAGCCTGGACCACATAGTGAGCTCAGAGCCACCCTGAACCACAAAGAGTAACTCTGTCTCAAAAAACTTAAAAAAAATAAAATGAAATAAAAAGCCACTGGAGGATACACAAGAAAATATTGTAGAACCAGAGAAATAAGCTGGGAATTTAGCTCAGTGGTTTGGGCGCCTGCCTCATCCCTATTATCCCCCCCAAAAAAGAGAGACAGAGAAATTATACGTAACATCAAAATCTAGGAGGGATAAAAAGTATTGGAAAATTAATCGTTTCAGAGACAACATAAAAATACAGGAAAACTAATTTCAAAACTATTAAAAAAGATCTATCCAAAGCCCCATAGGCTAGATGGCCCAAATGATACAATGTAAAAGGCAGGCAAGTGAAATGAAGTCTATTTTAAGTTATCCCCATAAGCTTCATGGCAATAACAGGTCCTTCACCTAACACATTAAAACTGAAAATGCAATCAAATTAACATTTACCCTCAAATGGTAACAATCAACCAATACTACACACAATCTGACTGCAGCACAGGAAACCAATCTGCTAACACCTAGAGCAAAAAGCAAAGGAGAGGAAATACAACATCATAAGAATTGCTTCAAACTCTTTAATATGATAACTCCTAACCAGGAACAAAGTCAAACCAAACTCAAAATTAATAAAAGCAAAATAATACTAACAGAACTCAATTTAACAATTTTCCAGAACAGTGACAATGTTCTGCTAAACCCAATCAATACACAGGCCAAGACTATGGCACTGACTACAGGGGTACAGATTCTATTGAGTCTAATATTCCTACCTCACCACACATCAGGTGATGACCCCATTTTCCCCATTTCCTCTACCTGAAATACTACAAAAACAGGCGCAGGGAATGCAGTTAGTGGCTCTGAATTTGAATAGAACGCTTATTTATAAGGTCGTTTATTCAGATCAAGACCTGCTTTTAGAGAGAAGATTGAAGGTGAGCAGGCCTCACTCCACACAAAGAGGAGACAATTTGAGCAGCAAAACATATTACTTGCAATGGGTTAAAACAGTTCAGGCATGCATAGAAGTGTGAGTTAACAATGATACTCAAGTGGAGAAATGTCACTGGTGGTCACTAACGGACACAGAGAAACAACTCATTATTTTAGAAATCAGTAAATATATAAAATGTAAAAAAAAAACTAGAAAAGCTTTTAGATTATCTCTAAAATAAAAACACACCAACTTTTTTTTAATTCTCAGATCTCTGGAAGTTAGGTAATTTTTCTATTTGAAAAATCTCTTACTGAGCTTACTACATATCACATACACTCTAAATATTATTTTAATAAGTATTATTTTCCATGTAATATTTTAAATGTCAGATGTACATTCAAGGCAAGTGGAAGGAGCCCTCAATAGTGGTATATTACTCTAGGTTAGAAGGACAGAGGATAACTATACTCCCAAACATAAAGATGAAAGCATTAATAGGTATGCCACCTAACTCAGCACAGTTTAAAATCAAAATAATAAATATACACCTTTCATTGTAAATGTTGCGACACATTATGTTGTTTATAGCCACAGGGACACATACATGAAACTGAAGTCTGGCCCAGGGAATAAAAAGAAAGTAAGAAGAATTAAGAGATTAGAAGATATATTAAGAATTTAGCAAATACTTAATGGCAGAAATCATCAGATGAGAAAATCATAAGGTAAATACTCAGTAAGTGGACTGGGGATTAGCTCAGTGGTTCCAGTGCCTGCCTTGCAAAAGCAAGGTCCCAGGTTGATCTATGGTAACCAAATACAACAGTGCCAGGCGTGGTGGCTCATGCTTATAATCCCAGCACTCGGGAGGCAGAGACAGAGGGACTACTGAGTTTAAGGTTAAGTTCAGGACCAGCCTGAACTAGAAAGTGAGATCTTGTCTCAAAAACTTAAGAAAAAAAATTTTAAAACATATTTAGTAAGTACCTAAAAGAGTATGTTTGTAAAAATGAGGCATCCAAGATTACATTCATTTTTCAAATAATGAAACTCAATCTCAGGCAACGTTAGTAAATTGCCCAAAGTTACTGAAGTAGTTTCTAGAAGAAAAATAAAGATTTAATTTCCATTCTGACTCTTAAAAACTACATTTTCTCTACTAGCCTTAAGGCAAAATTCAGTTTAAAAAAATCATTTTCTTATTCAGGACATTCATGAAAGACTCAGGGATAAAAGAAGAGAATTTAAGATCCTGATTCTCAAAAAATCAGAGATATGTTTACTAAACAAAGGTCTTAATAGAAATGTCTGGTTAAAATTTCTCACCCACTGACTATTCTTACTTAAAGCTACTGAACAATGGAGAACAGTTCCTACTTTGAAACAAGGAATTAATGAAACTTGGCCATAGATATCTTCAGTTAAGGATGTGACAAATGGCTAGTGTCTGACTTTAAATCACGAACCTCATCGTTCTGTGGTGTTACAAAGTATATTTGACAACTGAAACCCATTAAAAAGAAAAAACCTGGACTTTATTACCTAACATTCAACATTCTTACGAAGTTTACACAGCAGATGGTGACATCCTATTACTCTCAAAGTAAATTTTAATCAGACTACTTAATTAGAGAAAAATATGCCCATTAACACGTCTCTAAATTCTAATTTGATATGACTATCCATCCAATCTTTACCTTAAATGAGAACTGAGATGTTGATTTTAGTCAACAGTACTGTATTTTTCATTCACATCTGATATTAACTACTCTAGCTTCACTGCTTTCAGGCAAATTTCGACTGCAGGAGATATCAAGTTTTATGTTGAATACTCTTTCTTCAGGTCATTCCACTTTTTACAGCACTAGCACAAAGGTGTACCTCATTCTCTTGTGAACAGGAACACAGAGCTCTAGGAACTTAACTCCTGAAGTAGTTATCAACTGCACAGTTCTACGTGTCTTCTATCAATGAGAAGTCCAATTTGTTCCAAATCCTCACAGTAAGGTTTTTTTGGTTTTTGTTTTTTGGGGTTTTGTTTGAGACAGGGTCTCACTTTGTGGTTCAGGCTGGCCCTGAGCTCAGCCTCAAACTCACATCACAGCAATCTTCCTGCCTCTGCCTCCTGAGTGCTGGGATTACAGGCGTGAGCCACCACGCCCGGCACTGTGGGATGTGGTACTGGTTGCTGCTGGGCGTGAGTCTCCACACCCAGTATGGTATGTGGTTACTGGGGATCAAACCCCGGCCCTTGCGCTTGCAAGGCAGGTGCCAGAACCACTAAGCTAAATCTCCGGCCCCCCTCACAGCAAGTTTTAAAATAAAACTTTCTTCCCAGATGCTCCTTGGCCAAATGTTCTCTGGCTTGCAAAAAAATTCATAGCAAGAGAAACACCACACAGTGAGCCCGAAGGCCCTAACCCTAAGTCACTCTAGCTGAATAAACGAGGGTAAGACAGCTACAAGGGTGTTCAGTGAAAAA
>PVIR01043047.1:0-11940 GCA_004026965.1 Petromus typicus | reverse complement strand
TATATATTGTGAAATAGAAAATGCTCAATGTAAAATAAGGTGAAAGGGGACAATGTTGAGATTGTAACAAAAAAGTAAGGAAACAAATTTTATATATATGGGGGGGGTGGTAGGGTAGGTGGGGCTATGGGAAAAAATGAGAATTAAGTTGTGTCTTATACTGGTACAAATCCCCATTATGGAGTGCAATCATGATGTGTATATTTAATGTACCAATAAAGATAATTTAAAAATAAATAAATAAATAAATAAAAGAACATCTTTTTTTTTTTTAGGTTTTTTTTTTTTTTTTTTTTTTTGGAGACAGGGTCTCGCTTTGTGGTTCAGGCTGGCCCTGAGCTCAGCCTCCAACTCACATCACAATCCTGCCTCTGCCTCCCGAGTACTGGGATGACAGGCGTGAGCCACCACGCCCGGCACTGTGGTATGTGGTACTGGTTGCTGCTGGGTGTGGGTCTCCACACCCAGTATTGTTATGTGGTTACCGGGGAATCGAACCCGGGTCCTTGCACTTGCAAGACAGGTGCCGGAACCACTGAGCTAACTCCCCGGCCCAATAAAAGAACATCTTAATTAACTAGAAGGAGGTACAGAAAAAGCGAGTGAGTGAACTCCGTGGTTTGCCCCGAGCCCGGGCACTGCCAGGCAGACACTCGTCCCTGGAGCGGCCGAGGAAGGCCAGGTGCCAGGGTCACGGGCGGACGAGGCCACACGCAGCTCTGCTTCCACCCCACTCTGGGCCAGGTTCCTGGGTGCTTTGGCTTGAGCGCTGAACCACTGAGTCTTGATTTTCTCTCACTTATTTACTGTATCTACAAGGACTTGACCGAACCGTGTTTTCTGGGAGGAAGGGGAAGGTCTCTGATGCGCTTTACCTTGGTGTGGCAGGGGATCTACACCATAATTGCAAGCATTTAGAGATGACGCCACGTCAGTCAGAGGCCTACGTAGGGACCCCATTCTTCAAAGACACAGTACAGGATTTTCAGTCAGGCCTCATTTAAACTGTGTGTGCTTCTACTAAGTAGAATTTACATTTAGCTACAGAGAGGTCTAACTTCACGTGTAATCACCTCCAGGCAGCCTGCCCTCCCTGTCCTCCCCCTTTGGCCTCTCCTCCCTCCCTCTGTCTTACTGTACATATGTGACGTTTTGACACACAAGTGAGATGATCTCTATATGCAAGCAAGTTAATATATCCCTCACCTCACAATCACCATTCTTGGTTGGTACGAAGCATCAAACATCTATTCTCTTAGCAAATTTCCAGTCCACAATAAAACATTATAACGATATGCATCGTGTTATAATCATGTCTTTAGATTCACTCATACTGTAACTTCCACCACAAGGCAGGACTGTAATATGTGTTCTGAGAACCTGTTCTCTAGCTGGAAACGTGGCTTTCCCATGCTGGCTAGTTGGAAAGACAATCACGATGTTGTTAAAGAATTCGAAGCAACGTCCCGCCCTGGGATCCCGCCCTGGATCATTCCTCAGCGTACCCTCTTAAGAACAAGATGGCAAGTATAGTCTCGTCACCCGGAGGCGGCCGCACAGGAAGCTCCGGTCAGCGCACGGACACAACCCAATGCTGGACTGTGACTTTGCGCCAGACTGTGCGGACCGAACAGAGCGCACTTGCGACAGAAGGTAGGGTGCGAGGGAGGAAACCCTGAAACACAGCGCGGCCATCCTGACTCGGGGCCTGAGGTTAGGACGGGAACTCAGGGACCTTGATGGCTCAGGCTCTGTCAGCTCTTGGTGTCCTCCTTGTGGTTGGCCCTGAGACTTAGGGAAGAATGGTTTAAGGAAGTATTTTAAAATACCCAGCGGAGGATTTTTTAAATGCAGCGCTGTGACACCTTGCAGAGCTAATGGATTAAACGCAGACTAAAACGTGTGAACTGGGCAAGCCGGCCCGCTGGAGGTTGTGGACAGACCGAGGTGGGGTGACCAGGGGTCTCTCCTGGAGCCTCAGGGGAGAGAAGGCGTCTAGACTTGACCCAAGGCAGGAACCTGGCTGTGCTGCAGAGGTGACGGAAGAGCGACTGTGTCTGCGGAGAGACGCGTCTCCGCCTCTGACTGTGCAGGACATTGGCCTCCGCTCGGGCTCTCCCGGCGCAGGGCTGGCCCGGTCTCCTCTTGGGACAGCGCCCACTCGTCTGTCCCACACAGATGAACAGGCCGGGCCTCAGTGTCTGGAACCCGCACCGCAGCGAGGAGCACAAAGGCCCGGCCTGCACCTCCAGGGGGCCTCGCCTTAACCCTTCCAGGGTCCCTACTACCTGCCGTGGAAACTGTTAGATCCTACTATCACGTCAAACACATTTCCATATATATTAAAATCTCGCACACATATGTGACCTGCTATCAGAGAATGAAACAAACCCCAAGCAGACCCTCCTCACACACAGCTTCATAAACAGCAGCAACAACATGGCTGTCGTGGGGAACTTCCTCACCCTGGAGAGCAAGGCGGCGCGAAACGCGAAGGCTCACCCTCAGCAAGTCTCAGCCTCAGCAAACCACAAATCCTCCCATGACACAGATAGGCAGCCGCCTGGAAAAGCTGAACCATGATAAGAACGGAAAGCTTGCCCTGTCCTACACAACGTAAGGCGTGAATGCACACAGGCGAGAGAACTGCTCTGAACTCGTAGAAAGTAAATGCTGAGATGCTGACTTACTGTGAGAGAAACTGTGGTGGTTTCTAACTCTCCTGCTCACTGAGAGGAGCTTCCACCCATAAATGTCGAAGTCTGCCATGCACGACTAAAGGATCGAAGCCCGGGAGTGTCCACCCCACCCTGGGACACAGGGCAGGACCTGCGTCCTGCTCAGGACAGTGCCGGCTACAGCGGTGAGCTTCAAGCTCGTCCTCACGCAGCCAGCCGGCCGCACCTCTGGTTCTTCTTCAGCTGTTACTCAGGTTTCAGAGCGACGTGATCACGCGGTGATTTCCCAGCCCCACTGAGCACGGGCCGTGGGCTGTCCTGGTCCCCATCAGAGGTGCTCCCTGCGGGCTGTGGATCAGCCCACTCTGAAGTCCGGTCAGACAGTCTCCTGATGGTGTGTATGAGCACTGGACTTCTCATTAAAACCTAGTTTGATCTTTAAAATCTGAACTCACCCTCAGAAGTCTGTCAGAAGCACAGCTGAGGAAGGATAACAGCAGGAACCACTCAGTAGTGCCGCATGTCATGAACGTCTGTCTCAGGTGGCTGTGCTGACTCCTCACATTAATTCACACAACAGCACAGCTACCAAGGGAGGCGGAATTGCCGCTGTAACTTACCCCGTGTACAGTGAACGAAGTCCAGTTCAGAGCAGTCGGCAACGCTTCCCCTGGACGTTCAAGACAAAACGTCCCGGGCCCGGTGGGTCCTTTTGAATCCCCGGCTGGATTCTGTCCAGAGTATTCAAAGGTCTCCAGTGGGGGTGATGTGCCCCTTAGTCTGTGAGCGGAAGACATGTCAGCTACTCAGCGGGTGCAGCTGGAGAGGGGGACACAGCCATACAGGAAGGGGAGGTTCCCGTGATCCTTCTACACCTCACCACGGCGACTGCGACATGAGTGCCCGCACTGCGTGGCAGATGTCTGAGGTCATTCCAGTGGGTTCTTTCCAGTTATGGCTGGCCTGACATCCAAACTTGAGTGAAAATCAGAATTCTAGTTTCAAATCAGGACCAACGTCTTGAGTTACAACCCCCATGCTGTCCACTTGGTCTTCCAGATGACCTCAGCTAGATTTCACTCTTGAAGAGTCTGGAAGGAACGTGACAGCATCCACCCCCGTGTGGGGTGCACTGAGGAACCCCGGGCCCACGTCTCTCTCGGGACACAGAGACCTGCCTGTCACAGGAGAGACTGGAAGGCTGAGAGGCGGAGCCTCAGATGGCCAACTCGACTTACAACCGGCCCTCAGCAGCCAGCTGAGCTCCCAAGTCGAGGGCCCGCTGTGCCAGCCTGTCGTCAACGTCCTCCTGTTTGCTGTGGGCCTGGACTGCTGACTTGGGTGCCCACGCGGTGCTGCACCCCAAAGCAGGGCCACCTGCCCCGGCACAGTGCAAGGGCGGCTCACAGCCTGGTGCCCATTTGGTTTGCTCTTTTGGCTCCGTCCCTGGTCTGTCTTACTCAACCTACTGTCTTGAGCTAAAGCCAACGACAGTGCATGAAGGGGGTGGCCTTATGCTTTGCACCCTCTTCTCTTATAAGAGGACAAAGAGAACCAGAGTGGATGATGATTTCGCGTCTGGTGAGCGTAGACAGATATGGCGCCTTCAGCTGACCTCTCTCTACTTTATCCTTTCTACTTAAATTCATCGATATTAATGTTGTGCCAGACTTTTATTACGTTCATTCTCTCTGGTCCACTGGTCTAAACAGAACTTGAATGCTAGAGAAACTTAGAAATTATGATATCAGCATGTTTACTAGACAGTTCTATTGTGGCCTGCTCACAGTGAACATAAAATAGCTAAAGTATAATAAAGCACTTTGTTGGGAGGGGATGCTTAATGCTGTGAGGCAGAAGCGTGGAGTTTCTATCCAGTTTCAACTGCAACACGAAGCCGCCCTTCTACAGCAGGGATGCAGTCACGTCCTATCATGGCTCCATTGTGGTTCAGGATGGAAAACGTCCTGCGGGGCAGGCACTACCATGAGACGCATGCTGGGGACAGAAGTAGGCAGTGACCGCTCAACCCGGAATCCCCAGTGGAAGTCAGACAGTACAGCTACAAGGACAGAGGTGTGTTCTCCACACGACAGACTCCGCTGAGCACGGATGGAATACGTGTGAGCTTCTCAGAGGAGCCTTGCCGTGGCCAGCCGGGGGGACTGGGATCCCCTGAGTCAGTCCAACAGCCACTCCGTTCACTCTGCTCAGGATGTTCCCAGCCCAACAGTGCAGGTTCTGCTCGCTGGGAAGCTAGTCTTCTGCATGCTCTGCTCACCATGACCAGAGCTTTATTCTTTTTTACAATGCATCATAAAATATTGTTTTCTGTAATGTGTTCTGGAGAAAAATGTTGCCACACACTAACTGACCCTTTGACTATGTCACAGCACAATAGGTTATTTGTTTTCAACACTTCAGATGAGGCTCATGACCCATAAGAGGCGGTAGCTGTGCCATGGTGAATCTGGAACCGCGGGCCCAGGCAGTGCCCTCAGAGTTCTTAGGGAAGATGGCATGGTGGGGTCACCTTGCACGAAAGATGGCGCTCTGGTCATTCTAGCAGAAGCAGCTTCCACAAACCTCAGGCTTTGGTCTTTCAGAGCTGACACCAAGATGAAGGTGGGAGAGCCGGAGCTGATGGGGCTGCAGAGTCGGGAGGCGCCCTTGTGCAGGAGCTCCTGCTCTGAGACTCCAGGCTTGCTAAGCATTAAGCTCCTTTGACTTTGGCAGACAGCTCAGCTCCATTTAATAAAACCTGTGCAGTGCAGTGAGCAGGAATTCACATGGTCGTCCTCTCCTGGTCATCACCAGCCAGGAATCCTGGCTCAACGGCGGCATTTCCACAAGTCGCAGCAGGAATTCCTCACCTGGGTGCGTTGCTCAGAGCGCGGCCTCCTCACAAGCTGCCAGGGGCAGCACGTGGCGCCTTCCCACATCTCCGTGCGTCCCAGGCATGGACACCGTTGTCTGGTGCCCAGAGTTCGAGCAGCGCTTCGTGACGGGAGACACGTGACTTGCAGGTACTGGCTCTGTGCCTGCTCACCCTGGATCATGAAGGATGGCTGGGCCGTCCACTTCCTCTGTTTGGAGGCAGGTGCACCCCATGTCCTGTGGGTCCCCACTGACCTATGGACTTGCATGCACGGCGGGTACAGGGCCAGTGACTGGGGCAGCTCCAGCCTGGGGTCCCAGTGACCCTGCCCTCCCCCAGTTGCCCCTTGGAGCCCTGTCACTGCCACAGGACTGCCCTGGTCTGGCCGACTGGGTGATTAGGGGCACATGGTCTGACACACAGTGTCTGCAGCCACCAGGCACACGACAGCTTGCCCCTCTGTGCTGACCGCAGCATGAGGGCGTGCAGCCAGCTCGGAGAATGCACTGCTTTAAGCTGCTGAGTTGTGGAATGCTTTGTTACACAGCAGCATCCAGCTGACGCATGTTGCTTTAGGGTGGGATATAATACTGGGTAGGATTTACAAGGCTCTAGGGGTCAGAAGAAGGTTTATAGAAGCCTCTTGGAACCATTTCATTTTCAGATTCGATCATTCGATGCAAATCGAGATCCCCTTGTGGTCTGTTTGGCCTGCTGGCTCCGTCCTGGCTCTGGCGCTGTTCCAGCGTGCCCTGCAGCAGCCCAGGCGTCCTCAGGCCCCAATCTCACAGCCCTGCGCCACATGCAGATCTTCGCGTGAGCACTGTCCCTGCTGGCCACGGTGCCAATCACTGTCCAGTTTGCCGGTAGTCTGAACAAACGCTGTAAGAGGCCAGAGTCTGGACTCCCCGTGTGCTTACACTGTGATGCAGTCTACACCCGCCTCGCTTCCCGCTGGTGATAACGAGGGTCATTCAGAGCCACCCAGCTTGCTCCCCCTGCCAGTTCCTGGTAGGATTGGACTCCATTGCACTTTTCCCTCTGGCACTGGCGAGTGATTCCCTTCGTCCCACGAGAAATAGAGGAAAGTGAGGCTCATCACGCTGGAGGGTTTGTGGCCAGTGTTGACCACAGCCCGCCCCACTGCCGAGACGCTGGGAAAGCCGGCAGGGAGGAAGCTGCTGTCACAGTCCGGCCCACCAGGACCCTGACCCCCTCCTCATGCATGGCGTGGGGACAGAATAAACCTGGCTTCTTCTCTCTTTTTGCTCTTTAATTTATTTCTATGTTAGGTTTCTCCTGTACGAGAAGCTATGCCACATTTAGGCTTGTGCATCTGATTTATTTCATTTAACATTATGGACTCAGGGTGCACCATTTTTTTTTTAAACAAATGACTACAATGTATCTTTTTTAATAGTAGAATAGGACTCCACTGCATATGCATATAAACATATGCATATAAACACTGACGGCAAGGTGATAGGTTCTTTACAGATGGAAAGGGAACCAAGAGATGAAGAGGTGGCGGGTAGAGGGGAGAGGATTTGCAAATAATTAAGATAAATTATGTACATGTAACAACTCCCAGATGAATGTAATCATGAACACATGTACTAATGAAAATAGACTTTGAAAGAAATAAAAAAGAAAGACATTTTCCATTAATATCCTGAGATCTGGCAGTTTCTCTTATTTTTTTTGAGACAGGGTCTCACTTTGTGGTTCAGGCTGGCCCTGAGCTCAGCCTCCAACTCAAATCACAGCAATCCTCCTGCCTCTGCCTCCCGAGTGCTGGGATTACAGGCGTGAGCCACCACGCCCGGCACTGTGGTATGTGGTACTGGTTGCTGCTGGGTGTGAGTCTCCACAACCAGTATTGTATATGGTTACTGGAGATCGAACCCGGGTCCTTGTGCTTGCAAGACAGGCGCCGGAACCACTGAGCTAAATCCCCAGCCCTGGCAGTTTGTCTTTTTATGACTTGGCTCATGGAGACTGAAAAACTATTCACACTTCACCTTGAGAGACCAGCCCATTGCTGTAGTGTGCTAAATACCTTTTGGATATTACTTAGTCATTTAATGCACTAGCTTTCCAAGTATCATGGTACACAAAAATCCTGTGAGCAAACCCTTTCCATTTCCATCTAGATGAGTTTAACAGTGATCTGCTGGAACAGTTCCCGAAGCATCCCACAAAGAGGCTGCGACTGAGTACAATGTCCTCGGGGACAACGGCCCTCTGGGTCCAGTTACTCAACTCTCTCTCGCTTCACTTGGGTGATATTTTTCCCAGGACGCATTGTGAAAATCCTTAGCAAAGCCCATTCTGGACTCTGGACAGAAATACACTCCTGATATTTATGCAACACATCTGTTTAGAAACCTTACTGCTATGCTAACTTAAAAGAGTAGCATAACATATTGTAGAACAGATACAGAAACACACAGTATCTATTCACCAGCTGGCCAGTTTGACAAATAATGTAACAACCAGGTCCTGGCCCTGTACAAGGAGCTCAGCTCTCAGCTGTGACGCTGTCACGGTTTGATCTTGACACACACACACACACACCCGTGCGTCTGGGCTCACTCACCTCATTTATGGAATTACGACTCCCCGGGAGGACGATGAGAACTGGCAGTGCCTGCGGCTTGCACAGAGACGTCACAACATCTCAGCACACTGGTTCATGTCATAATTCTGAATTTGAGACGTGATCCCCAAGTATATAAAACGCCTCACTGTACCTCTGTCCCTAAGTCCTAAGGGAGAATGTAAGAACTGTCTTACTTGGGTGGTTCACAGGTAGATTCTGGCGTTTCTGAGAAGTCCAGCGCAGCAGAGTTGGGTCTCTAAGGCGGGTCCATGAAGGGGACTGACTGATCTACTCAGTAAGGTGGGTTGGGACATGGCTGCGGGTTACAGAAACGCGCTGCTTCTCTGGTAGTGGTCATGCATCACTGCGCCTCTGCTTATGAGAGGGAATCTACGCTGTGTCCTTCATGGCACGTGGCACTGTTTGTGAGAAGAGGCTGAACACATGCCCCCTGGATGCCTGGAAAACGCACCGGCCTCTCTGGTTACTGAGTCCTCGCAGCCCTGTCACTTAGATTTTGGGCATAATCGGCAGGTTTAGGAACCACAGCATGCATTACATTGCAGCTGGCCCAGAGGGGTCACGGTTGCTGCTTTCACTGGCGTTTCCTGACACAGGCCGTCCTCGACAGAACACGTTTCCACAGATGTGCAGCTGGCGCTGTGCTGGTGCTGACTGCCATGTGTCAGTACTTCATGTCAGAGGACACTCTGTGATTCCAGTTTGCTGCCCTTTGAATCCACAGAGTATCTGGACAGTGTTGGGAGACCAAGCTTGGCTCTGTGATGCAGTGAAGATGCACTGGTTTCCTGGTAATTTCTACCAGGCAGAGGCATCGGAGTCATTATGAAGAATGTCCTAAAGAACTGGGAATGCACAGAAACGTGTAAATATTTCATGAGCAAATTGGACACATGGAAGCTTTTAGCAAGTGCAGTGCATCTACCAAGTGCTTTTCCTTAACAGGTATCCTGTCCTGAGCTTTTAAAAAAATTGGAATTTAAATTCTCTGAGTCCTTGGTGGCTGTGCACAGGGCCTCCCTGTATGTTCACACAGAGGAGAGTGTGGACAGCCCTTGGCTGAGAGCCAGGGGTGGCTTTTGGGGTGGAGCCTGGAATGGGGAGAGAGCCCTCGAACCGGAGGCCAAGGGCGCTATTGCTCAGCTCCCGTTGGTGGCCTTGATTCTCAGAGAAAAGATGAGCCTCAGGAGTTGGGTGTGTGATGGCACGTTCATCACTGACACGGATAAAAGATAGAAAAAGTGGCCCATCAGGCTCACTGGTGCCACTCAGCAGCTGTGGAAAGCGTCTGTGCGGGCCCACAAGACAGATGGTCAGAGTGCAGAGCAAGGGTGGTCCGTCTCCTAACGTGAAGCCGCTGTCTGTATTCCAAGGTGACAGGTGTGGGGGTCGCACAGTTTCACAGGATCTAGAGGTGACCCTGTCTTCCTCAGGCACCAGAGACTGGCTTCTATGCAGCCAGTAAAATTGGGGCTGCCCCTGCCAGCAACCCAGATTCTTCCTGACCTCATATCCTCAGTGTCACTCAGTCCTGGAGTGAGGTGTGATGTGCACAGTGTGTAACGTGCGCACACCACGAGGACGGCAGGCTGCAGGACACAGCCTGGTCACCTGGACTTCTGCCCCCCATGAGCTCCCGTCCCCAGTGCCTAACAGGACCCCACAGCTGACCAGGCTGTTGATCCCGTGACTGTTCGAGCAAATCAGTTTTCTGTAGATGCTTTAAGAAATTAAGATTAGGTTACAGGCTGAGAGTCTTTTTAAGTCTGTAACTTAAGCAACTAACATAGACTCCAGGATGACTCCAGGATCTCAGTGGTGAGATGACAGGAAAAGCAGACACTGTCTGTCCACCACAAGGAAGAGAAGTGGACATCAGGGAAGATGTTGGCAGCCAGGCGCCTGGGCCCAGGACTGGAGCTCAGCTTTAACTGAGGCTGATGTCAGAGAGAATATAGTGCAGTCAAAAACACTGGCTCTGGAAATAAATGGTCATACAGTTGTGAGCTGTGAACCTGGCTCTGTTTGTGTCTGGTGACTTTCTAGAAATCTGCAGTTTCTGAGTTATGCTCGTCTTAGTCTGTGGTGAACGCCCTCCACGTCAGAGGCTCGGAGGGAAGCAGAAGAAGCTCTTGGCGAACAGTAAAAGTCAGAGGCAAAAAGGCCTCCCTCTCTCAGAGGGACCCGCTGCTATGACAGGCCCGCTGCCTCGTGTGAGCTGTCGCCGCTGTGATGCGTGTCAGACGTGGTTCAAACTGTGGTGTGTGCGGGTCACGTGCTGGCCGGGGGAGGGGCACAGCGTGGACATGGCACTGTCAGGGTGCAGGGCAGAGACTCAGGAAGCAGAAGAGCCGGATGTGAATGGGACAGCGGAGCCAAAACAGAAAGCTGTTAGCCCAAGAAGGAAGGGGAGTTTGATAAGGAAAACGGGTTAGGGCCCTCGAAGGTAAGAATGACCTTAGTTTCGACTTTGGTGGGACCGGGGATGGAGCTCAGGACCTTGGGCTGGCCAGCCAGGCGCTGCGCCACTGAGCTCCATCCTGGCCCTTAAATGGACGCTTTTAGGCCCCAGCTAAATGGATGTCACACCAGGGATGGGGAAGAGGACACGCAGAAACACTGCAACCTTCCAAAGTTTATAGAGAAATGTAAACGTCACGGTAGAGCTGTCTAGGCCAGAATCGAAAAGTTCCTGCACACGGCTGTGTTGACAAAACCTACACAGCCTACCTTGCATCAGATTCTACAACAATCACAAAATGCTGCTTCAGTCAAAGTAAACTGTAAGACAAAGAAATTCTAAAGAGCTCGGCTAATTGTCTTGTTCACCTTCACCGAGTCATTTGCTCATGGCAATTTCTGAGCCACCTTGGAAATCTTGGCACATGCTTCTTTTTGTATTTGGCATTTGTTCCTGCTTGAAAATGAGGTCGAAGCAGAAAGTCTGCTTGGCAATCTTTCAGTGTCCTGCCCTTCAGCGACTGCTCTCCATTTCTGCCTCTGCTTTTGCTTTTCTCTCTGTCGACTTGGTTCATAATCCCAGTGTCCTTTACACAAGAGTTAGGGGAGCCTGGTGCAGCCCCGGGGACAGAGGTGCATTTTCCTTTTCGTAGACTGAGAGAACCATCTCAAGAAGAAAATTTGGCTGACCAGAGGAAAAGGGAACAAAGCAGGTCAGAGTGGCTGTTACCACACTGCCTCTGACTGCACCTCAGACGGCTTCAGAGATGCTCCTTAATTCCTGTCATACACATCTGGTGCTTTGAGACCAGAAAGGGAATAAAGTACGTGACCCCTGAGATGTCCTTGTAATACATCCAGAGATCTCTGCCTTCGATTGTCCAGGGCAAGGCAGATATTTAAGTTATAAGCAATCCGAGCACCAGGGAGACTTGTCCTAATTGTTAAGAGTGGATTTCTCTTCGGAGCAGTTACTCCTGTCGCTTCATTCAGGATGGCTCCCTGCAGTGGTTCGATAGGATGGGTGCAGGGTCACCATGGAAACGTAAGACTCAGACACTCCTTGGAGATCAGTGCAAGCGCAGGAGAATTCCACGGCAGCGGCGAACGGCGAACAGCGACAGCTCCAGGACCCACGCGGGGGAGGGGCAGCCACAGCAGCCCACCTTCTGCATGAATGGTTCCCAACCAGCAGCTGGCTGGGGGAGGTGACACAGCCGTCTCTGTGCACAGGCCACGCTCCTCCAGCAGGGCATCTCTCCGCGACCCTCCACTGGTCTGCCTGATGCTTTCTTCTCACA
>PVIR01043046.1:0-11941 GCA_004026965.1 Petromus typicus | reverse complement strand
GGGGATTTAGCTCGGTGGTTCCAGTGCTTGTCTTGCAAGCACAAGGGCCCAGGTTCAATTCTCCAGTAACCACATACAATACTGGGGGTGGAAACTCACTCCCAGCAGCAGTCAGTACCACATACCACAATGCTGGGCGTGGTGGCTCATGCCTGTAATCCCAGCACTTGGGAGGCAGAGGCAGGAGGATTGTGATGTGAGTTGGAGGCTGAGCTCAGGGCCAGCCTGAACTACAAAGCAAGACCCTGTCTCAAAAAAAAAAAAAAAGCCCACTGAGAAGTGAGGTACATGGACTTCCCATTTTCAGGTCCCCCTTTTGCCTCTCTTAGATAAAAGCTCTTTCTCAATAAAGTCTTTTACTTCTCTTAACCCCCGGCCCTCATTCCTGAAATTTATTCTTCGATTTTAGAGAACATGAATCACATTCCAAGTATCTAAAATGTGGAGCGTTAGGCCTGTTTCACAAGTCCTTCACACTGTAGCTCCCTGCTCAGAAGCTGAAACTCTGCATCTTTTAACCCATTAATGTTCCTGAAAGGTAAATTCTGCCTGGAGTCATGTTTATTTTGTTGTTTGGAATGAAAGGAGGTCACACATTAGTAAAAGGCTGTTCTGGTGAGTAGTGTTGATTGGTGAAGGTGCCACAGGTTTGACCGTATTTTCTGTTGCCCTTTTTCTCTGGTACCAGTTTGATCTGTCCTTATTTCTCACATAGTACTTGCCTTACTTTAATTTTAATATTCTACTCTTTATTTGGAGTCATATAGAAACCAACTTCAATCTCTGAAACCATGACTTAAAATAAAACTTTTGCTGGGTGTGTGGCATACACCTGTAATCCCAGCACTCGGGAGGCAGAGGCAGGAGGATTCTTGGGAGTCCCAGGCCAGCCTGGGCTACCTAGTGTGTTCAAGAGCGGCCTGAACTACAAAGTGAGATCCTGTCTCAAAAAACTGAAAACAAAAACAAAAACCAGAAAACAAGATGAAGCTTCTATCCTTAAGTTGTGTATATTAGGTATTTTGTGCCTACACTAAGAGCCTAGTGAAATAGTAGTAGGTGTTTGAGAAAAATAAAATGCCAAACACATTGACCTTCTCCTCAGGAAGGCATATAAATGAATTTTCTTGTGTCTACTCTTTACATTTTCTTCACATAAATGTGTGGTTGTCTGGAGAAGGCGACTCAGCCAGAACCCTTATGGCGAACTCTAACTCCCCGATAGTCCCACACTTAAAAGATCAATAACCAACAAACAACAAAGTCAGAACCTTGAGGAAAAAGGCTGGGCCTGCGCTTGACTCTTGCTACTCTGTGCAGTAACAGCCAAAGGCCAGATACTGCAGCAGGAGAACGAGGAGCAGAAGAACTCATAACCCAAGCTCACCTGCAATATCTATTTGGTAACAGGCCTTCAAACCATAATTCTAGCATGCATAAAACAGGGCGGTTCCACAATAATCCCTGTAGTTGAAGATTACCTCGCGCAGGGCAGAACCCTTAATCCCAGTAAATCCCAGTAAGTCCCAAGGCCAATAATCTTAGTGCAGTAATCCTTGTAGTTTGAAATCTCACAGGTGAGACAGATGTCCACAATAATCCCAGTAGTTGATCCCATAGGGCAGGGCAGACATCCTCAAGTGCAAGTAAGTAAATTCCAGTAAGTCTTAAATCCAAGTGAGCTGTCCGTGGTTCCAACATAAATGGGGTTCAGTTTGACTCCAGAAAATCTGTGTATCAAACCCACTTTCCAGGGAAAAGATCATAGTAGCCAATAAAACCATGGAAATGTTGAAATCTCTAATATTACTTACACGTTTATCACCTGCTGTCTTGCGGCTGTCAACATTCCTTTGAGAGTCATTCTGAGCAGCTGGAGGCAACACACGGGTCTGTAGCCCGAGGGGGTCCCAGGGGACAGTCATGGCCCCTCCTCACCAGATTCAAGATACACTGCAACTTCAAGCCACTGGAGTGAAGACTATTCCTCACTACAGTTTATTCACGTGCTTTATCAATATTGATGTGTTACATGACATCAATATACCCAACTTGTCTCTGAATATAAAACAGAGTCCTTGCATCTTGATGTGCCTATCCATGAAGAAAAAGACATTTCTAAGCATCTGTATATGGATTTAAAACATGCAAGAATTATTACTTATAGAAAAACAAAGTTGCTATGAAAATTATTTCCATATATCAAAATGGATAGAAAAATAATTTAATCAAATGTGCATCGACCACTTTTAGGAGTTCTGTCAAGTACATTTTTCTACTTTTGCTTAAGCATTAATTATACATGCACACATTCCAACATTTATTATAGATCAAAAGTTCCTTTTTAGTACATTCTCTCCTGTGTGACAAACCAGAGATCTATTCTTGAAGATTTCATCAATGTTTAGCTACTTTGGGCATATTATCTCAAAAAATAAAAAGTATGACAATGAAATGTTTGAAATGTTGTAACAGTTAATATGTTTCCATTCCCTGTGTCCCTGCATACATTGAGTGAGTGGTAGACTGATCTTCTGACACCTTCCCTGGGTGCCCTCATGGTCCCACTCTCTTCTACTCATTTCAGGAGGGAATAAGGTCCTGATGCAGTATCTCTGACCACCAAGTCTCAAATGTTCCTACATTTTTAAGTCTCTGGTGCGCTCCAGTCTTCCCTGGGTGTCCTGAGATTACCCTGAATTCTTGTATGGACTTAGGAAAACAAAAAAGATCCAGTCACTCATCAATGTTAAAAAGACAGAGAATCTTTGCTTTGAGCAGCAAAGCTGTGGACTTCACAGATAGAAAGCAGAGGAAGGAAAAAGATCACAAAATGAACTACTTCCCAGACTACAGATACACAAAAAGACAGCAAATCTTTCTAGTCTACTAAGATCAAAGGGGCCAAAAAAGAACATTTTCCTATTTTGTACACAGCATGACAGAAATGGGAGGAAAATTACTCCACCATGGGCAGAGATCTTTGACCACAAATAGGAGGTAGCCCTTTGGGTGTGGCCACTTACTGAAGTCATGAATTACTTGGCAGTGTGTGAGTTTTGCTACTTCATGTGGTTTAAGATCAGTCCTCGCTCAAGATCATCCCCACCTTTGCTTGCACTAGCCGAATCCAATATGGCTGTGCATCTTGTAGGCTTTACTTCTTCACCCAACAGCCTCAGTGCTTGTTCTTAATGATCTACAAAAGTTGCAACTCAGTGCACATTTCTGTAATGTTGTTCATTCAAGGCTCTGCCAATTCCTTCTTCTTTGCTGTAATCTAGGATTCCCATCCATCTTTGTTTTTAGCAGAGCTGAAGGTAATATTCTCTCTTCAGGAGCTATGTTAGAGATCATAGCTCCTCTGTACTGGAGGAAAAGAACTTCTTAAATGTAAGATTTAGTGTCATTAATGTAGGCGCTCTGTCTTAGGTAATTTTTTGTTGTTGCAGAAAACACCACACATCAAGTTAAAAGAGGATAGGTTAATATTTGCTCAGTTTGTGGTTTCAGCACAATCCTAAGCATAAATTCATTCACTCATCACATTGTGCAGGGTGGGCACCATCCCCCTCATTTTACAGTTGAAGTTGCTGAGATCCAGAGTGGTTTGTTCAGCCACACCTGTAGTAAGTGGCAGAGCCAGGGTGTGGACTAGGGACGACATGAGAGATGAGCTCTTCAGCATGCTGTAAATCACAGCCGTCTCTGGTGATCTAGGCTTGTAATCCTAGCATTTTGAAAGGCTGAGGTAGAAGTATGGCCCAGCCTGATGAGCAATTTAGCACCTTGTCCAGACCTTATCTCCAAATAAAAATAAAATGGGAAGGGGCTGTAGCTTCATCCAAAGGCCCAGGTTTAATTCCCAATACTGAACAAGAAAGAAAGAGAAAATTTAAAAAGAACTTTTTGAAAGCTAGAAATAGAACTTTAGAATTCTATTTATTTTAGAGTGCATTTAAAATAAAATGGATGGGGAATTCAGATTAGTTGAAAAATAACAGAGTAGGGCAGGAGATTGAGCTCAGTGGTTGTGGTGCCTGCCTAGCAAGCACAAGGTCCTGAGTTTGATCCCCGGTAAGCACACACAATAATGTTGTGCGTGGTGATTCACATCCACCAGTAATTAGTACCACATATCATAATGCCAGGCGTGTTGGCTCTCGCCTGTAATCCCAGCACTCGGGAGGCTGAGGCAGGAGGAGTGTGAGTTCGAGGCAAGCCTGGGCTACAAAGTGAGACCCTGTCTCAAAAAACTAAAGAAAAAAAAAATAACTGGGTAATATCTTACTACCCTTGTTCTTACTTTCACAAAAGACCTATCTTTCTTCGTTGAGAGTCTCCCACCAGCAAGATCATACCACTCAGCCTTTGCACCCTCAAAGCATCACACATTGGCTCAGGTGTCTCGACCCAACGGCTCTAGAGCCTGTTGCCGTCGCGAGAGGAGCAATCTCGCGAGAAAACGTGCTGTTGCCTAGGTAACCGCGTCATGGTCGCAAAAGATGGCGGATCGAAGTTCGGCTTTTAGGGTACGTTCAATCCTAGACTCCTGGCCAGAGTGGGTGCTTTCAGCTGAGGGGACACCAGCTTCGGTGAACTTCCGTCTCACTAACCCTAGATCTCTCCCTCTCGTAGGGTCGCAGCGTCCCAGGGACCCCACTCCCTTCGCTGGATCTTCTCGCCCAGGAGCAAGCGTATAAGTAAGGAGCTCGGCGGTCGGGCTTTTCCTTATTCCATCCGCTGAGGCTCCTGTGGAGCGCCATCCCGGGTGCCCGTGTCCTCCCGACCTTTCCCTGCCTGTCCTCTCCCCTCACGTCTTTCCCGGTCTCTGAACCCTGGAGGTTCGTCAGGAGAGGGTGCCACGGACAGCGCACACCTGGGAGATCTCGCTTCAAGTTCTCAGAGTTGACCTTATGTAAACTTCTTGTAGGTTTGTTTTCTAAATTGAAAATATGTTTCGCGAAGCAACCAGAGTTACGTTCTCATCTACATTTAGTGGACTTAAGGGACTTGCCTCCCCTGGCCATTCCTAGGATAGTTATAGCTGTTTTGAAAACATGGGCTTTCATTTTTGACCCTTTTCTCTCCTTTTCCACAGAGCAATGATCTCTAATGTGATCACGTTGCTTAAAACAGCAGTCTATCCAACTGACTCCTGCCTATCCTTTTATCATTCCTCTCCCTTCACTTTATTTATTTTACTCTCTTTTTTTTTTGCAGTTAGCATAGTTTGTTCCAATAAGTTTACTCGTTAGTTTACTTTCTATTTTCTGCCTCCGTTACTGGTCTGTAATATCCACGAGGATGTTTGCCATCACATAAACCTTTACAGAAAATTAGATTCAATATGTAAATATTAATATAAAATTAATAAATAATAGACACTGAAAACTAATTTTAGAATAGGAAAACAATATGGTAATTCCTCAAATGGTTAAATTTAGGGTTAACATGTGATCTGAATATTTTAGTAAGAGTTTTTAATAGTAAAAGTGGGCAGTTGTTATTCTGTTGCTGTGGGATCTGAGGTGTAAAATCTGCGGCATACAAAGAAATTAACTCTCTGGCTCTAAGTCCTCTACAATTCCCTATTCTATGCATAAGAATGAAAATGACCATCCTTGTAGGCAAGAATGTGGGTTCACAACAACAGTTGGCCACTTATCTTAGTATTAAGCATATTGAAGTGGTTCAGCAGTCAGCAGAACACAGCCCTTCGCAAGGACTTCAATCCAGTCTGCTGCAGTTCAGCTGTTTCATAGTTGGAGGAAATGACTGCTAGTTGAGAAGGAGAGTCTAAGGCAGATACCATTACTTAGGCTGATAGATTCTCCAAGCCGCATGCTCCTGTCATAAAACCAGAGAGCCATGCATAAGATACGTGGTAACTGATAGGATGTGCTTCCCATAAATCCCAGTTACGTCTGATAAGTCAAAAAGTTGTCCAGGTTGGACTTCAACTGTCTTCCTGCCTCAGCTTCTCAGAGTTCTGGGATTACACCCGTGCTCAGCAACTCCTCAGTATATTTGACGATTGCTCTGGGTTTTGTCACATGCCTTTTAATCTGGTTCAAAGAACATTTTTTCCCCTCAGTTCCTAATTTGATAGTTAAATCTGTCAGAACATTTTTCTCTTAAATTAATTTTTTGAAAGCTAATTTTTTTCTCTTTTGCATTTTAACATATCCTGTGAAGGCAATTTCTTATTTTCCTTTAGATTTGGATTTGATTGCTATAATCTTTTGCTGGTTGGTATTATGCTTTTTTCTAGTTCTTTTTCTTTTTAGTTTTGAGAACCATATTATCCAAGCCATAGAAAGAAAATAAGACTAGTTTTCTTTATATCTTTATTTTTCTGTTTTTGGAAGCTTTTTATAACCAGATCTGCCTGCCTTTTGATGAAACTTGTGAATCTATTTTTTTAATCAGAGAGTTCATTTTGTTCATGATTTCTATTTCATCAATGATTATTCATCTATTTAGATATTCTGTGGCTCTTGCTTATTGATAATTTTGGTTTTTGATAATTTTCTAGAAAAGTGTTCATGTATGTCTCATACCTGTATCAGCATACATTTGTTATATTCTCTTGATTTAAATCTTCATTGTACCTGTAGACATGTACCCCCCCCCCACACTTTTGGAGCATTTCCTTATTGTTTATTTTCACCATCTCTTCTTCTGTCAGTCTTGTCAGGAGATTTATCTATTTTACTGTTTTTTTTTTCAGTGGACTAACCATGGTTATTTCATTAATCTGTTATTTCTTAATTTTCATTTTTATAGAAATAAAAATTTCGTAACTGTAGTGGATTAATTTATTCGTTTATTGAGCTCATTTTTCCTTATTTTTAAAATAAGTACATTTAAATCTGTAAAAATTTATCTCCAGCTGCAGCTTGACTATTAACATGATCTCTTTTGATGTATACCTCTCTTGTGGTTCTAAACTTTTTATGATTTTCATAGTGATTATTTAGGAGGGTGGATTTTAGTTTCTTTTTTAAAAAAATTCATTTTATTGGTACATTTTATATGTACATCATAATCACAATCACCATGGACAATTTGTACCAGTTCTTGACACAACTTAATTCTTATTTTTTCCCATTCCCCTGCCCACCCTAGATTTTAGTTTTTCTAGACATAGGGTTGTTTGCTTTTTTGATTTTTTTGTTTTATTTAAATTCAGTATTAAAGGCACTATGGTCATAGAATGAAAATGATACTCATATTTTCAAAGATGTTTTGAAATTTATTTGTGTCCAAGTACTTGATCAATTTTTGTGTTTTATGTGTTCTTGCATAAGGACTATTTGTTGGCTAATCTGTTAGATTTGCCTCATTTCATTTCTAAAGATCTATTATTCTATCAATATCCTCACCATTTTTTTGTGCTAGCTTTTTATTAGACATGTATTAAAATCATAATTATACTTTTAAATTCTGTCTATATGATTGTGATCATTTTATTTGAGGGCTATATTATTTAAGTCCTTTTTATTTTTTCATGATTGGGTAATGTCTGTTATATCTTTTTTTTGTTTTAAGTCTGATCATTTCTGTCTTCTCAGTGGGTTTAGTGTGTGTTGCTTATTAATTTGAAGTTGTTTTAATCATTTAATCATTTTTCCATTTTTGTTTTTTACTGTGTCTTTTCTGCTTTCAGTTCTTCTCTGTTTCTGCTGCTTTAACTTGGTTTCCCTCTGTCTTTCAAGTTAGATTCCACCTCTTCTTCGTTTTGAGTCTTCATGGGTATTGTTTTATAGTATATATTAATTTAGATTTATCATATTTTGTAGCCACTGCTGCTTCATGATTCATCTTTCCAACTTTCATTTTTCTCTTGTGTGAAACATTGTACCTTCATCCCTTTTTTTGTGGAAATCCTGAGTCTTAAACTTTTCATCCTCTTTGGAAATGTTTCTTTGCCTTTATTCTTCAGTGACAATTTGTGTTCATGCAGAATTCTAGCTGTTGACTCAACTATTCAGCCTATTAGAGATATCTTTTAATTTTTTATCAGCCTCCAGAGATATCAGTAATTGTACGTGGTTGATTTTTTGGTAATCATGCAGGCAGGCCACTTTCCCTGTTTTTCTAAAATAATTATTGAGTAATTTAATGAATAAAATTCTGCAAGCTCACTAAGTTGAGTGCTTTGTTTTCCTCTGTATCAGAGTCATACCTTTCTTCCATTTGAAAAAGTCTCAGCACTATTTCTTTAAATATTGATAATCCTTCCTTCTGTCTGGGATTTCCTACCCACATGCTGAGTATAATCATACACCCACCACAATTGCTTTAACCTTTTTTTTTTTTTTTTTGCATCTGCTAAATGTATCTTTTCGGTGGCCTTTAAATTGTCTTTGTTGTTACTACCAGGGCGTTTCCCCTTCCTGAGTTTGAGTTAAGCATTATTTCCAATATTTCCTTCATTGCACTTTATCTGACATTCTCATAGATCTGGAGTAAAAAACTCATCTTGATGAACTATGTAGATTTAAATCATTGAATTCTCCTGATGTGTGATAGGAGAATTTGAAAAATCACATCTGGAATGCAACTTTTAAGTCTTTTATTTATTCATTTATTTTGAGACAGGGTCTCACTTTGTAGTTCAAGCTGGCCCTGGGCTCACTATGTAGCCTCACTATGTATCCCAGGCAAGCTGCAAACTCATAGCAGTCCTCCTGCCTCTACCTCCTGAGTGCTGGGATTACAGGCGTGAGCCACCACCTCCAGAACTGTAGTATGTGCTACTGATTGCTGATGGGCGTGAGTCTCCATGCTCAGCATTGTTGTATGTGATTACTGGGGATTGAACCTGAGTCCTTGTGCTTGCAAGACAGGCGCCAGAACCATTGAGCTAAATCCCCAGCCCAAGTCTTTTATTTTTGAACAAGAAACCATGAATTAGTACAAGTATTTCTTAACACATGAGACACTTTTAGAAAGATCGTTTTGCTCCCTTCTTTTCCTGACGATGTGGTCGTGTTACTTCTGAATCACATATCTAAGAAAATCAGATTCCTCAGCACATCTCTTTCATGTAATTTCAATAGAGCCTATATAGTCCATAAATGTGACCTCTCAATAAGAGGAAAAAGTTATATGGTTTTGAAGATGTTTATTATAATCTTGATCTGTCATTCTTATAGTCTTTGATGGGTTCAAGTAAATAGTATTCTTGTTCTTTTCCAGATTCCAAGTAGAATGGCAATTGGAACTCAAATAAACTCCCCTTTATATCTGATTAAGCTGATACTTAAATACATAGTTCAGTTTCAAACCACATTGGTCTGCTCACAGAACCCCATATTATTTCCCCAGTCACCCACCCTGGTTGCCCCCATCCTTAGGTATAAAAGTATCATGCCTGAAGAAGCAAGGGTCTAATTTGTGTTCTCTTTAGGTAAACCAACCCAAGAGGAAGACAAATGAACTGTGTAGAATTCACCCAGTTTATTCTTCCTGAATTTATTAGTTCGATAAGTTTTCTCACTTAAAATGAGTAAAGGGCCACAGAAAGCCCAGTCCTTCTAGTTTGGTATTCTTACTACAAGGAAGGAAGAACCATGGGCATTTGGAAATACATTCTAATAGCTGTGCTCATTTTTGAGGAAAAATGTCATGTGTATTTCTTAGTGTTTGTCGACTAAGTCAGTGGTTTAATTGCTGGAGTTAATTTTGTGTTTTTATTAGGATTTCATTATAGCCCAATTATTAACTTATTTTCTACTTTTTAGGCGTTTAAATGCAGAATTGGAAGCAAAAACAGCTGATCTTGTTCGACAAGCTGAGCAAGCAATAGTAAGTAGATGAACAATTAATAATTCCATATTAGAGCTAATTTTTAAGTCTTTAATTTGATGTACAGCATACGTACAAAAAAGTGTCCAAAGCATAAATGTTCTGCTCAATAAATGATCACAGATTGAGCCTGAATATACATGCAGAGATATAGCTTTGCATATGTAAGTATTTGGTAAGCATACATTATTTGAATGTCACTCAGAAAGTGTTTTCCATTTAGATGTTGCAATCCCATGACAACACTGATGTGTAACAATCTTTTCTGGTACCAAAAGATTAATATCTGAGAGTAGTTACATAGAATGAACACAGATAATTCAGTAAGGATAGAAATCAAATGGCTTCCAGATGAAAATTGAATAAATGATAACAAGCATCACTGTTATTCAAGTGATAATTTATTTCTTAAACTGTGCGTTTGGATCTAATACAAATTCTTTTTTTTAAGTGAAATTTTGATTTTTATTGTTTGGTCTTTTGGGGGGTAATATCAGGAATTGAACTCAGGACCTTGTGCTTGCCACAGAAGCACTGTGCCACTGAGCTACATCCCCAGCCCTTAATGCAAATTCTTAGGGAGAGAATACAATGATATTGTTAATCAGGAACAAAGTTGTGAGGTTTTATCACCAGGTAATGTAGAATAAGAATATCATTCTCTATTCTGGTACCAAATTGGATGTTCCTGTTTAAACATCCCACCTTATACATCAGCATTAATTGATACAATAGAGTAGCCTTCCTTAAAGGAATAAAGTGGTTGTATTCAAACTTACCCTAATGTAATTATAGTTCTCCCTTTAATCCCCCTTCTCCCAAAAATGGAATTGATGAAGGTAAGAAAGGAAATCTAACAATGTTTTAATGCTTTTTACAAATACTTAATTGTTTGTTAATTTAGGAATAATAAATATGTTATATACAGTACGTCAAGTAATATATTTTAGATAATGGTGAGAGATTTGCTAGGTTTTTTTTTTTTTTAGTTAAATACTTTACTAGCCAGGTATAGTGACACATACCTATAATCCCAGCACTGGGGAGGCTGAGGCAGGAGTTTCCCTGCCAGTGCAAGGCCAGT
This sequence comes from Petromus typicus, assembly GCA_004026965.1. Taxonomy (NCBI): domain Eukaryota; kingdom Metazoa; phylum Chordata; class Mammalia; order Rodentia; family Petromuridae; genus Petromus; species Petromus typicus. Next base: position 1,041 of record PVIR01043046.1, on the reverse strand, counting down.
CTGGGCCACATTGGGAGTACAAGGACAGCCAGAACTCCATAGCAAGACCCTGTCTCCAAAATAAAATCTTTTCTTACTATAAACATATTTATTTCATTTCAGTTTTGCCAGTGTCAGAACAGGAAAATACCTGTATAGAAGTATCATAGTAGAATGAGAGAATATAGTTGAATGAGAGATTATAGTAGAATTATAGTAGAATGAGAGATTCCTATAGGCATGTAAAAAGAATTGCTTTTCTTAAAAAAAAAAAAGGGGGGGCAAAGAAAACTGAGGCCTGGAAAAAAAAAAAAGATTTCTTATAGCTTTTTAGATGCTAACTACTAAATATATCTAGCCCTACAGAATTTAATAGCTTTCCTCTCTTGATATATTTTTGCCAAGGCTTTTACTCCCAATAATTGACTTTTAACACCTTCATGGTATTCTCAGCACAGAAATTTGACCTGATTTGAGATGTTTTCCTACCTAGTAATTAGATTTAAAAAAAAAAAAATTGTCTAATTGTCATTGCATGCTCAATACAATAGCGGACTGTAGTTGGGAAGCAGGAATTGGGAATGTCTTAAAAGAGCCTCTGAATTCTTTTATTTTCCCCTTGGATTGACTTTTTACCCTAGAATAAATGAAAAATGAAGCTATAATACAACAGGCCTTATTTTTATACACTGACCTTTCAAATTGTGTTTTCGTGTGAAAAGAACCATAGAAAACTTTGAAATGATTACTGTTCAGAAAGGCATTTCAATATATCTTACTTTTATTTTTTCTATGTTATGTATGACTTACTTTACTCATTTTACTAGAGAGATCAGCAAAAGATACAATGTAGGCCTTTTTCAGCACAAAATAAATCATATGAAGAAGAAGATGCTCATAGTGTAAGGTAAGTGGCTTAAATTCTAAAAAACACTAGTTTTTAAAAAGTTCAGTTGCCTATTTGAATCTTTTGCTATCTACATTTTTCCATGCAAATATTGGAAGTTCATAATTAAAAAGGAATAATATGTAAAATAATCCCTGGAGGCATATGCTACTTAG
>PVIR01043045.1:0-11945 GCA_004026965.1 Petromus typicus | reverse complement strand
CCATCCTGATGTAGTTATGAAATTTAAGTTTAGCAAGGAATTGACAGCACAGGGAAGACCCTGATGATTATATTCCTTCAACACCTGTCTTCATCACACTGTGGAACTCCTCATTTAAAACTGCAAAGAGGCAGAAGCTCACAATTTAAAATTTTTCTGTTACCTCTTTACAGGACCCAATTTGATTTATAATTGTCCCCCAAATCCAAGACAGTACATTGAGATCACATTTCTTTTTTAGAGAGCATTTTCTGAAAAATAATTAGTGTCCCAGATTTCACTTCCAAGGTTGTGTAAAGGAAACAGGCCAGGCTGCAGGTCGGAGCATCCTCAGAACATCTGCACAGCCACTTGCACAATATTCAGGGCCTTGGAGGGTCTTTGTGCAAAGACTAATTAGAGAGACCTCTCTCCAATGTGAGCAGGATCCTCACCATGTAGCAATGGATGCCAGTGAGCACGCATGGGATACTTTGTGCAGCCCTGAGAAATATATATAAAATGAGCCCAGAGTAATGTGTAATTTAATATTACTGACTTGTGATATCTTAACGAGATATCCAAATATTTTTAAAAGTGTTAAAGAGGAGGGGGCTGGGGATATAGCTTAGTGGTTCTGGCGCCTGTCTTGCAAGCGCAAGGAGCTGGGTTCGATCCCTGGTAACCACATAACAATACTGGGCGTGGAGACTCACCGCAGCAGCACCCAGTACCACATACCACAGTGCCGGGCGTGGTGGCTCACGCCTGTAATCCCAGCACTCGGGAGGCAGAGGCAGGAGGATTGCTGTGATGTGAGTTGAAGGCTGAGCTCAGGGCCAGCCTGAACCACAGAGCGAGACCCTGTCTCAAAAAACCTTAAAAAAAAAAAGTGTTAAGAGGATTGAGTTCATATTTAGATTATTTTGCAGGGTTTATACTTCAACTGTACTTATGTTCATTACATATGCTTCCTTGGTGTTGCTATGGATTAAAAGCACTAGGGTTTTTCTCTCATTAGTTGAGGATAAATTTAAAAATGAGAGTATGCATATTGTCAACTTCTGAAATGTTCTCTGAGGTACAGATGGTTAATTTTCTTTTCCTCACATTGTAGATTATCTTTTTTCTCTGTTGGTGGTTTCTTTTGCTGTGCAGAAGCTTTTAAGTATAAATTTAGTTCATTTTCTCTTGAGGTTAACTAAAGAATTTATTCAAATCATACTTAATATTTAATTTAATTTTAAAAATAATTAGCAATTTCATTTATTTTCTCTTCTTTTTGGGTATTCTGAGACAAGGTCTTTCTATGTAGCCCAGACTGACCTTGAACTTGTGGTAATTGTCCTGCCTCAGACTCCCAAGTGCAGGAATTATTTGGCATACTTGTTAAATTGTTTTTAAAACTTTGCAGTAAAGACATTTAGCTAATTGGAATAAACTCATTCTTTGCATGAAGCAAGTTATCACTTCAAAAAATAATATATGTATTCTTCTAAAGGAGAACTCCAATATCTTGATTTGTTTGTTCTACAAAGTTTAAAATAATTTTAAAATCGTGCTTGTGTATATTGTACAATCACTGTAGTTAAAACACACCACATAGCCCGTGTGCCCTGGGAAGCTCTTGGCGACCAGCGGTTGACAGCAGAACTCCAGCTTCCCTATATGGAAAGGATGCAGGTTTCCTTTCAAATCAGTCAGCCTAGAACAAATGCAAAGTGGCACTTTATTTTTAAAACACACTGAGGATACTTTTTCAAGCCTTAATATACCAACCAGTAGGCCAGTTTTGTTGAATGTGGGTTGAGATGTCAGTGACTTATCCAAATGAATGGAGCCCAAATAGGGGTTACGCAGGGTAATCAGATGAAAAGCCCTTGGCTTTCACACCAGCTAAATTCCAACACCTGCCCAGCATCATGGGCCAGAACTTGTGTGTGTGTGCGTGTGCATGTGCGTGCGTCCCGTGTGTGTGTGTGTGTGTGTGTGTTGCTATATATGAAACTGAGCACTTTCACACTGATCTGCGTCTCCAACATTTTATGTATTTTTCATTTTTTTTAATCATTTTGAGACTAGGTCTCATTTTAGGTGAGATTTGAACTTTTCGCCTGCTTAAGAATCCTAGATTAATAGATTACACACACCTTGTGTCTGGCATAGTTTATATTCAGTTTTTCTGCAAGAGCACAACCCCAACCTATTGCCTATGGTGCGTCTCAGCTTGGTTGTTTATCGGATTTTACGGTTAAAGGGGGTACTCTGTTCTACTTGAGTCTACTTGAGTTCTACTTGAGTCTTTAGATTACAGGCTATTATTATTATTCAGGAAGAATGCATTACTTTAAAAGATAAAGACATCCTTCAAGGATAGGTTACTTTATAATGGAAATAAACTACAAAAAAAATGCCTTTTGGGGCAGAAGATTTAGCTCAGTGGTTCCAGTGCCTACCTTGCAAGTGCTAGGTCCCAGGTTCAATCCATGGAAACCACATACCACAATGCTGAGTGTGGAGACTCACGCCCAGCAGCAATCAGTACCAGATACCACAGTGCTGGGCGTGGTGGCTCATATTGCAATCCGAGCACTCGGGAGGCAGAGGCAGGAGGATTTCTGTGAGTTCAAGGCTGTAATTCCAGCATTTGAGAGGTAGAGGCAGGAAGATTGCTGTGAGTTCAGGGCCCAAACTACAAAGTGAGACCATGTCAAAAACAACAACAACAACAACAACAAAAACCTTGTTACCTGACTCTTATTATTTTGAAATTATCAGAGGGTTTTTTGTTTTCTGCTTTTTGTTTGTTTGTTTGTTTGAAAGTATGACATGGAATAGAAATTCCCAACTTTGGACCAATGATTATTTTTCGAAGAAAACTTCCTCAACTTTAAAGAAACCTGTGAAATAGACTGCGTGATACTAAGGTTCTTCTTGCTACAGAAAAGTTGAAAATTATTTTCCGTGAGAAAATATGAGTCAATAAACAGATTACAATATTTGAAAAAATGAATATGTCCTGTGAAAGGAGTTGCTGAGAAAATGAATTTCCTGTAGAAAGTTTACTACGTGTCTGGCATTACTCTGAATTCTAAAAACAAAAAGACAAAAAACTGCATAATCAGTGCTTAGAAAAGCAATAGAAAGTGAGATGGAAATCTTACTGTTTATAGGAACGTGATCCATCAGTGGTGTACTATATGCTTAGCTGTACATCAGTGGTGGACTGTATGCTTAGCTGAGGAATTGGGACTCACTCCGTGAGGACAGGATTGTCACAAAATGGTGAACTTCTGACTGAGGAACTAGAGGGCTGATCTAGCTTGGGATGTACCCTGGGTTCAGTCTCCAGGGACACATACCAGAACTATAGACATTTTCAAACTATCGGTATCAGGCTCAACATATGCTTACTACATTCACTGAGACCTGGATAGGCCCTGGAATTCAAACACGAATTAATATTTGTATCAGTAAAGTAACAGGAGTTTTCATGTAGGTAGACAGTAGCCAATTTTGGAATGGAAGGCATTAAAGGACTATGCTAGCTTTAAAGCTAAAGTGACAGGAAGATGCGGTTTACAGCATCGGGGACCAGTTTTCTGCTGACACGGGGGAAATTTTGTGCCGTATGTGAGTGCCCATTCATAAAACTTGGTGGAACCTGAACTGAGAACTAAATGGCAAAACACTGAGTCAAATATTTTAACCCAGTTGAAATGCTTAGATCAGTATTTTAGGAGCCATAAATAAATACTGAGTTGTTGGATGAATGAAATTTAACTGAGCAATCAATGTATACAACATTACAATCCCCACCAATTCACAACTTGTAAAGCACTATCAATAATTACTTCCTTATGAGCTTGGGTATTGGAACTTGGGTCCAGATAACCTTGATATGAATATTTTCTTTGTGCCTTTGGCCATGACTCAATCCAAGTCTGATTTTATAGACAAGTCACCAGAGTTCAAAGTTATGGTCAGTGATTAATTGTGCCTTTTTAGATAGGTCTGGGTGAGAAATGCGGCATCAAGTGAATAAACCGCAGGCTGGCTGAGCCCCTCTGAATTGTTCCTCCTGTCTCCATATCCAGGCTTCCCCCATCTCAGCCATCAGATATTTTTAGGACCAAACACTCTTGATTGTTTTGGGGTGACATCTAGTGGCCAGTATTTCCTTGTATGAATATTGTCTCTTCTTTGGTATGAGAAAATGAAGATGCAAATGAATTCTACTATATATAGTTGATATTGTGAAATAAAAATATTTAAAAGGAAAGAGGGTGTAGGGGTAAATAACGAGGGGAAAAGAATGTGATAGTAATAAACAAAGGAAATAAAGCTTATGTATATAGGAGATGGGGGTTGCAGGGCAGGAAGGGAAGGGGAGAAAATGAGAATCAACTCATGCCATATTCTGGTACAAACTCTCAATGTTGAATACAATGATGATCTGTATTCATAATGTACCAATAAAGATTTGAATAAATTTTTTTTAAAAATTCTACAAGAAATTCTTTTTTCTTTGCTTTTTTTTTTTTTAAAAAAAATCTTTATTGGTACATTACATACACGCATCATGATTGCACTCCATAATGGAGATTTGTACCAGTATAAGGCACAACTTAATTCTCATTTTTTCCCATAGTCCTACCCACCCTACCGCCCCATATACATAAAATTTGTTTCCTTACTTTTTTGTTCTAATCTCATTATTTTTCCCCTTCACCCTATTTTACTTTGAGCATTTTCTATTTCACAATATATAACGTAAAATTCTAGGACTCATTTACATCGTTATTTTCTCATACCAGAGAAAAGAGGCGATATGTACCTATCTGTGACCTATTGATTTCACTTAGGATATCCTCAAGGTATGTCCATTTAAGTAGAAATGATTCAAACCTATTCTTTTTTATGGCAGAGTAATACTCCATCCTGTAGAAAAACCACAGCTTTTTTATCCAGTCTCCAGTTGATGGACACGGGTTGTTTCCAAGATGTAGAAATCACAAATTGGGCTGCTATAAACATGAGTGCACATATGTCACTGTGATATGAGTCTTTTAATTCTTGTGTGTATATACCTAGCAGGGTGATGGCCGGGTCAAATGGGAATTGAGACAGGGTCTCACTTTGTAGCTCAGGCTGGCCTCGAGCTTAGCCTCAAACTCACATCACAGCAATCTTCCTGCCTATGCCTCTTGAGTGCTGGGATTACAGGCGTGAGCCACCACGCCTGGCACTGTGGTATGTGGTACTGATTGCTGCTGGGCATGAGTCTCCACAACCAGTATTGCATATGGTTACCGGGGAATTGAACCCCGGGCCCTTGCACTTGCAAGACAGGCACCAGAACCACTGAGCTAACTCCTCGGCCCCAGAAATTCATTATTTTTAATTGATTTTATTGGTATATCTTATATAAACATTTTGATCACACTCGAAATTCAGAATTTGGATCAGTATATGGTACAATTTAAATCTCATTTTTTTTCCCATTGCCCTGCCCGTCTACAATCTCCCCACACCCTATATACATAAGCTTTGCCTCATGTTTTTTACCATTATATTTTTATTTCTCTGTTTTACTTACCCCTAAATACTTTTCCTTTGAATATTTTCTATTTCATAATATCTGTCATACATTTTACAACTCATTTACCTTTTCAGTTTCTTGTACCAGAGAAAATATATGGTATTTACATATCAGTTACCAATTTCACTTATGAGTATTTCCTCAAGATATGTTCACCTGAGCATAAGTGACTCAAATTTATCATTCTTTTTGTCTGAGTAATAATCCATTTTGTATTAAAACAAAACACATCCTTATCCAGTCTTCACTTGAATGGGTATTTGGGTTGTTTCCAAGATTTAGCTATCACAAACTGAGCTGCTATGAACATTGATGCACATATGTCGCTGTGATAGGAATCATTTAATTCATTCATGTATATACCTCGCAGGGGAATAACAAGGTCAAATGGGACCTCTAGTCCTACATTTTTTGAGAAATCTCCACCTCAGTCTCCTCGGTGGTTGTACTGGTCTACATTCCCACCAACAGTGGAGAAGGATTCATTTCTTCCTGCAGCCTCGCCAGCATTTGTTGTTGGTTGATTTTGATACAGCCATTCTTTGTGGAGTGAGAAAAAAAATCTGTCTTGTTTTCCTCTGTATCTTTTAAATGACCAGTGATATTGACCATTTCTTCATATGCATCTTAGCTGCTTTTACTTCTTCCTCTGAAAATTGTTCACTAAATTTTTCATCAGGAAACAAAATTTCGGGCAGGTATTGTGTCACATCCCTGTAGTGTCAGCACTTGGAAGACTGAGGAAGGAAGATCACTGCGTGTTTGAGTCCAGCCAGGGCGTCATAGTGAGTTCAAGATCAGCCTGAACTACACAGTGAGACCCTGTCTCAGTTTTTTAAATTACTGAATAAGAGAATAGCAATAGTTATTACCTTGTGCATCATAATATTCATAGTATTCAGAGCACAAAGCATAAACCAAAAATATTCTTACAAGAGAGACACATATGATAACAAAAATCTCTCTTTTTAAGTAACTCTGATAAACTAGTAGTATAAAAATCAATTGTATATATACTAAACTATTTTTAACCATTAGTATGTGTAATTTGAGGGAGGATTTGAATCCTTTGAAGGATTTTCCCCATTTCTTACTTATCTCTCTCCTACTTTGTTGTTTTATAATGTTTCTGATATAAGATAAGCCAGGCAAGTGGGTGAGTTGAACAGAACAGAAGAAACAGAAACAAATCCAAGGACATACATCTACTTGAGCTTTGAAAAAAGAGCCAAAAACATAGAGTGGAAAAAATATAGCCTAGTTAATGAATAGCATTGGAAAAATTGGCTATCCAGATATAAGAGAATTGAGAAACTTATATTTCATCACACACTAAACTAAAGAAAAAATGAATCAGATCTAAATGTTAAAATAGAAACAATCTCCTGGAAGACAAGATAGGTACAACTCTTGAAGATATAAGGATAGGGAAAGCCTTTAGCCGCAGAATCCTAATGGAACAAGAAATAATACTGAGAATCAATGAATGAGATTATAAGAAACTTGAAAGCTTCTGCATACAAGGGAAATAGCAACAGGGTGAAGAGACAACCTACAGAATGGGAGGCTTTTAATTTTTAATACAGGAGCAGTGAAGAGTGAGTGAGGCTTCTGGGGTGTGGTAGTTGAGGGGTGATGGGGGTGAGGGGTCATAGGCCACAGTCAGACTTCCCCTCACATAGCTATACATGCAGCCTATGCACAATCAAGAAGGACATGCAGGATGGACATCCTAGGACATCAGAGCCAAAGAAATGAAGTCGCTGAAATCAGGTTGTGTCATAGGCCAATGGCCTACCCTGCTCTAAAAACTTCTGAGATGACAAGGAACACAGTCCAGAAGGTAAGGGGGCATTGGTCTTAGAATAATGATCACAATAACACAGTATAGAAATATTAGACCCTTTCCATGTAGTACAATGTACACCATGAGGAAGAGACCCAACATGATGATGAGACATGACTGTCATGAAGACCATGAAGAAAGAGTGCAAGTATAGCTGGTACTTTGCCTCTGTTCTCCACAGAACCAAGAAGACTGTGGTCCCACCTACCAAGTAGACACCTTCTAACCTAAACCCAACTTGTGTGCTGGAGTCAGCCTGGGATTCTCTTTCCCAACGAAGCTGTTGCTTTGGGCTCGAGCCTTAATTGTTAGATGCTATCCTCTGTGAGACTTCTCTAATACAGAGTGTAAAAGCTCACCATGTGGGTAACACATTGCTCATGTAGGGCTTTGAAGGGGCAGTTCCCCCCCGAGCCAACCCTTTTGCACTGAGAGTGCAGAACCAAGTGATCACTGTGTGTTTTCTGAGTCTTTCTGTGATTTTGGCTTTGCAGAACTATCTCAGGGCTGACCTTATAGAATTTCCTAGGTGTGTTGGGAATTAGAGATCACTAGTGCCATAGTGGGAGGATTGGATAGACGGACATAGTCCTTTGCAGACTTTCTCCTGGGATCCTACATGCTCCAGACTGGAAATCATGGTAAGTCTGCTCCATGCTTCTGAAGTCATCGCTGGCTGCTGTGCTTAACTTTGCAGATTTTAACAAATTGCTCTTGTTCTTCACAAACTGTAGAAGATGGAAATTGGAGTGACCAAGCTGCTTGACATCTTTAGCATTAAACAGTCCAGGCTTGGTTGTACATAAATGCTAGTAATTTATCCATTTCTAGGAGACTATACCTGTCATCTGTACTTGGAATGTCTACTGCTGCCCACGCAAAGTATGTTGGGGCTCTTGCCTGGGGAAATCAACCAGCACACCTGTTGCCAGCATTACCCAAAGCCCTAACATTAGTGATTCTTGGAGACAGTTTAGGGCACCTTGTCCTAAAATCATTGCACAAGAGTCTTCAGCTGCAGTGAATATGGTAGAGAAGATGGTACATATCACAACATGAGTTGGAAAAGTATCACTGCGCAAGGTGAGCTGATGAGGATTGTTTAGTTAATTTTCTCATTCCTGAGACAAAATATCTAACACTCAAAGTAAAAGGAGGAAAAGTTCATTGTAGTTCACACTGTAGAAGTTTCAGTTTCTAGTTGCCTGGCTCAAAGATCGGGTGGCATGGCAGAGGGACATCACAGAGGAGAAACATTCCATGGCAAACAGAAGGAAGCAAAGCAGCATGTTGCCTGTCCTTTACTCTCCTGCAGAGTACCTGCCATTTGGGTTGTGCTATTCACATCCAAGGTGGATGTGGTGGATTAACTAATGGTCAGTTTAAAACATGAAACTAAATTAAATCAGAGTGGTTCAGCATTAAAAACCAACCTTGCTACCAGAAGCATAAAAAGAGAACTGGAGGGGAAGATTGTGGGCCACTGATTTTCAAGGAGATTTCCTGAAACAAATTTGGTTGGTCTTGTCAGAGGAGGAGCTAAGGGCCTTATTGTTGCTGGGAATGGCGGCTGTTTTCCTCAGTGGTATTCTGATCATCACTGTGAGAATCATCTCTTGGCTCCAAGGTAGAGATTGTTCTAGTCAGTTGTCCTTTGTATACAATGACTGAGATTGCCTAAGGGCTATTACTGATTCAAAACCCAGAGGCCAATAAAAGTAGTTATTCTCTAAGGATCCTATAGACTAGCAATAAAGACACTTGCAATAAGTAATTCACAAGCTGCACCTCATGTATTAATCCAAAAATATTAACAACAACAACAACAACTCAGAAGATACCTAGATAATATTAAAAACCAGACTTCCAGATCACCAAAGGCAATGAAGGGACAAGATGGACTAAACTGAAACTCAACAACTACAATCCTAAACTGGCAATGAAAGGAGATCCAGAAAAAATGAAATGAGCAGTAATTTCTCAGATGACAAGAGAGATGGTGCCCATAATGAAGGACAATTAATAACTCTGGAGCAGATACAGACAAAACTATAAACAAGCAGAGAAAAATAATAAGAACCATGAATACCCAGCATAGGAAAGAGCTGGAAAACATAAAACATGTCCAAGCAAATATCCAAGGATTAAAAATTCAATTGAATGTTTCTACAGCAGACTAAGTTAAAGTGAAGACAGAATTTCAGATGTGGATGACAACATTGTGATTAATATATATGAAAACAAATAATTCTTAAACATAGCAAGTGATCATGAGAAATCAATCCAATTGCTACTTGATGGGAGAATTTAAGATTGACTGGAATTAGTGAAGTAGGAGATAATGCAAAAGACATAAATAAATGGCAGAAAATTTCTCAAACAGGGAAAAAGAATTTGACATAAAGACAAGTGAGGAATCTAACTAGTCATGATTAAAACCCCTACAGTTTGTCATGTTATACTACTCTGTCGTGTCCCTCTTGTCCTGCAAGGAAGAACACAACACACTGCTGGAGGTGCAAGCCTAAAAATTCCCCTTTATTTCCGCGTTAGCTCCCTTATATACCCTGGTTCGGCACGCCCCCAACACCGCCTACTCTTCCAAATATGGTCAAGGAAACAGCTTGTTTTTTCTCTGAGGCGGAGACTTACGCCCCTTACGCCATCTATGATTGGCTCGCCTTTCTCGAGGCGGAGACTTACTCCCCTTATGCCATCTTAGATCGGCTCGCCACATCTCCCCCTTTTTGTTTTAGAAGATGCTCTCGGGACCGTGCCTGTCTTAGGTGGTGACTGTCTTTCCCATGCCTTACCCGTCATGGGCTACATGAGAGGCGTGCTCATGCGCCTGTCTTAGGTCGGTCATGGGAAGCAGCCATCCTTACCTGTCTTTGACTACCGGTCCAGCATAGAGAGCCACACCTGAGGAGACTGGCCTGCTTCAATGGCTTGTATGGCAAACACCAAATTACGGTCGTGTACAATACCAGCGCATGGCGATAGCTGCAATACATATGACCATCAGGAAGATTATAGCTAATGAAGCTGTACCCACCCAGGCTTTAAACATTTTACACAGGAACCGCGGGCGCACGTGTCTTGTTGACGTTACAGATGTACAGCGAGATTTATAAACTGTTTGTCCCATGGCCCGCATATGATGTCGTGTAGCCCGCGTGACGCTTGAATACACGCGTGATGAAAGGTGACATCACAGTCTAGATGGTACCGTGCCCACAGAATGTCTATTAGTTCTTGAAGGAAGGTGGTTAGCATAGTCTGCGTGATAGCAAAGCCCACCGCACTGGCTGCCGTAAGTCCAAAGTCTCTTTTGGTCTCCACGTATGGATACACAGCGATGTTAGGCTCTTCTTACAGGAACAGGGAGCTGGGCTGGCACACGAACCAGGACCGTGTTGTCTGAATTATTCCAGCAAGCACTAAGGGAACAATTTTCTACAGAGCAGTTAAGCAATCCCTCTGATGGCACTGAGCCATTCCATAGGACAAGGAAACAATGGGGGTACCATGTAGGGGGGATCCATTATTGTTGGTAAAGCTATTCCACCTGACTGTACTGGACCAGTTAGAAGAATTGCCCGTTATATTGGCCCAAGCATACCAGAGTAGATCAGATGCCCCAGCCTGGCATCCCTGGCCAACTGTTTTAGGTGGGGGCATGGCAAGCACGTGGGGCACAAGGAGAAGGCACAGTGCTGTGCTATTATGATCTCCTCTTGTGAAACACAGGGTATCGTTTAGAAGTGTGTCAGCTCGGCGATTGCCTTCAGTTAAGGGCCCTGGGAGAGCCGTGTGTGCCCGGATGTGTCCAATGAAAACAGGATTTGTTCGCGCCCACAGAACCTGTTGTAAGGAGGTAAATAGCTGAGCTGCAGTGAAGCGCTGTGTTATATGACCTATACATTTTATAACTTGACATGCCTGTACTATATAGGAACTATCTGAATATAAATTGAGGGGTTGCTTGGGATGTCTTCGTAGGGCTTCGGTGACAGTAGCTAACTCAGCCAGTTGAGGAGAAAATTTAGGGTCAAATTGCACTATGCTTTCGGAATCTTCGCTAACTATCGCTCCCTTTCCTTTTTTGCTGGCGTCAGTGAAAAGCACAAGAGCTTGGGGTATGGGTTGGCGCACAACTACTCGTGGGCTCACGACCGGGTTGTTTTTGACAAAGTTGAGCCATGGGTGTGTGGGGTAATGGGTATCGAACTGCCCTGTTGCAGTTGTCATTATGACTGCCCATTCATCGTTGCAGGCTGCCAGGCACTGCAATTGTTTTACTGAATATAGAGTATAGCCTCCCGGCAGGCCTTACTGGCCTGTTCAAATGCTAACTGTTTAATGAGAGGCATCGCCTGATCAGGGTCCCCAAAGACCCGTGAGGCAGTCTGAATCAGCCGGGTGACAAAGTCCGCATATGGCTCACTCGGCCCCTGGATCACCTTAGATAGCTGACACCCCAGATCTCCAGTCCCGGTGATAGCCCTCCAGGCTCTA
>PVIR01043044.1:0-11923 GCA_004026965.1 Petromus typicus | reverse complement strand
TCACATTACCACACTGATGAAAGTGACATCAGGGGCAACCTGACCTGGCCCAAGGTCTGAGCAGAACAGACGGATGGCCGGCAGTGCTGGGCGAGCCCATGAGGCAGCAGGAGCCCTCCCAGTTGTCTGGGCACTGAATGTGCTTTCCACCGGCGCTATCTTAAGAGCAGTCTACACACTTTGGCCTCATTTTATTCTTACTCTGACGTAAGTGACAGCCAGCAAGTTACCACATAAACTGTATGTCTTTCAAAAAGCTAAAACAATATTGACATCAATATATTATGTAATTGTAAGTAAAAAAAAAAAAGAGGTTAAAAACGTGCAAGGTTAGAATTTTAAATGTAATGATTGGATACAAACATTTTGGGATGCCCTCGCATAAAACAGAATTATTGATTTCTACTGGCTTAGTTCTACCAATACAACTGGACCATTTTAATGGGATTTTAAGTATTTTGCAAGTGTTCATCAATATAGAATAAATTCTCATATAAAGTGATAGATACTATTGAAGGTAAACTGATAAATGAAAAAAAAGCACCCAAGCTCTAGCTGATGGTTCTTTTGTTTCAGATCATATGTAAAAATAAAATCCCAATAAAACTAAAGGACTTAGGTTCTCCGTTAGTGGCAGGAAAAACAAATGCTTTATTGTTTCACTTATTTTTTTGGTGCACTAATGTTATGGGGGGGTCAGAAACCAGCTGAAGTACTATTGCTAGTTTGGTTAGACCACTACAAGGGAAAGGATGTGGAATCACTGGATTTTGAAGAACAGGGTCTGATTTTAAAACACTTAATGAGGTTTCCCAACACAAGTTGCCTATTAGAAGAATGTTTCTAAAGCAGAACCAAACTGCAGAGGAGGGAGAAAAAGCCTTGCAGACAGCAACAGATCAGAAAAGAATTCCCTACAAAAGGGAAGAGGTCGAACACCGGGGCTTCGGAGGAGAGAGGAGACACTGTGTTGGAACTGGCTCAGTTCAATTCAAACTCCCGTCTTGGCTTTGTTCACACTACACTTCTGTTTGGACACAGAATGTGGAAAAGTCTGAGTATGAACCTGCCCCATGAGAGACAGCCAGGTCTGGGGTCTTCAATTTGTAGACGTACACATTATACACACTGTCTTCAGATAGTGTATGGTGATGTATGGTGATAAAAAAGGGATGAGATCTGTAAGGTAGCTACGATAAAAAGAACTAGTTGAGAGAATAAAAGATTAATCTTTAGCAACAGATCATTAAAAATGAAAAGAAAGGAACGAAACCATCACACAACTCTGGTCCATGGAAAGAAGTGCATTGTTGGCAGCAAAGGAAATTAACTTCGAGTCCTCGTTGAGTGAGTGGGTGCAAGGTTGGCTGCTTGTGAACAAAAGGAATGAACTGAAGCTTACACCGGAAAAGAGGAGACAAGAGGAATATTAAATGGAACACAAGTTAAAAGGCAAACTCAGGGAACTACACTAACGGTGGATAATAAAGAAGGATTTTAAGGGAAAAGTGGAATCTTCCTTCTCTAGGAATGCTGTAAGATACACAATATAAATGACAGCTTCAACTTAAAATGAAACACCAAATCGATATCAACTAACAAATTTTATGCATTCAATAAAAATGGGAGAAGAAAAGAGTATAATAGGCCTTCTAAGACCATTCCCATTCATAGAAAAATAACTGTAGTATTTAAAACAGTAGAACAGCCAGATGCAGTGGTGCATGCCTATAATACCAGGTACACAGGATGCTGAGGTAGCAGATTTCAAGTTCTAGGCCAGTTTGGGCTACGTACAAACTGTCTCAAAAGAAAAAAAGGGTTGGGGATGTAGCTTGGTGCTTCCTGGACTGAATCCAACCCAATAATTAATTAATCAAAAAATCCCAAACCAAAAGAGAACAATAATGTGAGGTTTAGTTGGCAATTTAGTCTATCCTTTTATGTCAATAACTTTTTTTTTTTTTTTTTTTTTTTTTTTTTTACAAATTTCTAAGCTGTTGCACTGTATCAACACACTATAAAACAGCTCGCTGAATCTGATCTGTAATCATGAACTAATTTCAGGGAAGAGAAGATGCCTGACATTTCTGGAATTTAGATTCCTTTCCAGCTCTGGATACTCGTGAAATTATAAAGACTGTTCTGAGGTGTTCTAGGATGAGAGGGAAACATTGGTAGAAGTCTCCTTGCTAATTTGAAAACTACTTTTGGAACCTGCAATTATTTCTTAAAATAAAGATTTAAAAAAAATCTCTGTATTCAACTAGATTTTAATTTGCCTAGTTGAAGCTTATTTTGAAATTTCTATATAAAGCCACAAAAGAATGCTCTGAAAATTATCAAAAGGATACATAGGCCATCGATCAACTGAGAAGGAGTAAACACAAAATTCACAATGGTTTGAGTTTATCAACTGGAATCCTCAAAAGTTACTGTGTTATTCAAAGAGAACAAAGGACAGACGGTCAGGGTACTGCCTATGACTAATAATTCCATTCCTAGTGTTTTGGCTAGTATCGGTCTCTAGAAGTGCCATTATTGTGAATGGATAAAAATTTAGTGATTAAAAGAAAACTATAACTTTATCACAAGAGAAATGAAAGTATGCAAAATCTAACATCAGCCTAGTAGTCAGTCAACCACAGCCCAAATACAAAGTTAATAGTGAAGAAAATTTCTTTTTCTCCTTATAACTTGCTAACTTAAATGAGATGATACAATATTTTAGAAAGCAAGTATATTTACAATACAAATAATATTTTTGAGTATTTTATTTCTTAGAATGAGCCATTAATGTGCATTAATTATAAGAAATTCATATAAACAGACTCAGATTTATTGGATATTTACAAAGAATACAAATAAGATGTCCTAAAATTTATCTTATTTAGTCCTATTCTTGTAACATGGAACTGCCCAGAATCACTCAGTTATGTGGACTAAAAAATTATAGTCAGGCTCTATGTTCTCAAAGGATCATTCCAGAACAGTTCAAATGCTACAGATATATAATATAACACATTTTATTTTAAACTTTTATTTTCTACTAGTCTATAAAAATGAGTTTCTACACATTTTAATGTCAAGTAGACTGAATTCTTCATGGGTCTTACAATTTCTCCATAAATGGGAATATCTGTTTAGTTGGCCAGGACAAGACATATACAACTTAAATTATTTCTACTACCTGTACTGTCTCTCTAAATATTTTTAAAGAACTGTCTATTTTTTCTGTTATCTGTGGTATGCAGGACAAAATTATTTTTTAAATGATTTGAAATAATTATCTATAGCAGAGTAGTTTCCAACAAGCTAACCAAGAACCAAGAATATCTGAGAATTCTATCACCAAGTATCATTGTCTATAAATAGGAATTTCTTTCCAAAAATAGGCAGATGCTATTATTTGTGAAATGAAAATATTTAATATCAATGAAATAATCTATTGCAAATTAATCTATTTAATAAGGTATAAATATTTTTTGAATGAGAGAAAACTAAACTTAAAAAACTTAGTTTACTAGATTAGTGAATCCTACTGATTTTTATCACCTGAGAAACTTTTCTGTAGTTTTTAATCAACACAGACAAAATGTATCATGTGGGCTTATAAACTGGCATGCTGTTAAACATGGTGGTTGAAAAGGTAGCATATGAAGGGTGAATACTGAAAACAAGGCATGCTTTTTAAATCCAAGCCTTCTACTTCAATGAGCTCTAAAAGGGCATTTGGTGGAGTGAGAGAATGTGGAGCACAGCGTGAGAAATGAGAGCATTCCTGGTAAACTGACATCATCAGGACGACTCTGGCAGGGGTCCAAGCGTCCCAGGCAGAGTGGGGTTTGTTTATGAAGTGGAAGAAAGAAACTTCAGGCTTTCTGATTTACACCTTGGCAACAAGCAGAGATAGTCAGAAAAAAGACAATGTTTTTTATGTACAGTAAGTGGCAGGTTCAGGGAAGAAAAATGAAGAAAACTAAGTTATTTGAAAAGTTAAAAATTGCCCCCCTTTTTTCCAGAATGAGTCATTCAGAGTCTCTCTTGCCTCTCTAAATATATATACACATGGAGACATAAAAAGGTCTATTTATGAAAGCAATATAACCACTTTACAGTTTGGAAAGCAAGAAATAAAATCATCTGTAAGAGCTCAATATTAATAGAACCACTATTATAACACACTAATAAAGATTTTTGGCTAATATTATTATACTTTTGCTTCAAATCCTTTAAACACAGATTCAAGATCTTCATGAAATACAGACCTAAGACATTTACACTAGGTAGAAGGGAAGATAAACATTTCAATTCTCAAAACTCTTATGTTCTCTACTTAATACTGCTTCACTTTAAAGACAACATGCCCCTCTAGGAAATGTGAAAACTGCAGTGAAGGGTAGATTTAAGAGGACAGTACCTCTGCAGGCCTGCGCAAACTCTTGTGGGTTGTGAATCACTTGACAGTTGTTGCTTGGATGTTTACTAGAGAGTGGATGGTAAATTGAAGTTTGCACTCAGTGTGAGACGGTGCAAGTTACAGACACACTAACGTTCACAGGGTAGAAACAAACCAAGTGATAGCCTGTGGTTGCAAAATACACAGGAAACCCAACGGGCCAAGGTTTTACATTTCTGTTCCGCATTAAATTTTATGGCATATCAGGAATGTAAAGCATACTGTTTTAATAACATTTCAACTTCTTAAGACAAATTTCTAATGTTTGATAAAATATATTATACTTTTGAGTAGTGAGCCTAATTTTAACTGGTAAAAGAATAAACACTAATGAATATTGTTGTGAGGAAGTTAATGCAGAAATTAATCTAGGAACTTATATCTTATTTAAGTTTCTGTCCTTTGGCTAAACTTTGGACCTTTTGTTTACTCAACTGCCAATATCTATGATGCACTGTCATATTTCCTTACATCATTTTTAAAGTTTAAAGTCATTAATGGTGCTGTGTGATGGTACTAGGAAGTAATTTTCATTTAATTGTGTTAAACTAGAAAGGAACACTCTGTGTACCATATGAAACGTGTCTGAGTGCCTTAGTCACATATCCTTTTAAATCATAATTATACATTCACTTTCTTGGCTCTCCAGTAGCTTTTAGAGGTTATCTTTAGATTTATTACTCATTAATCTGACTCAAATTCATCAGTGAAGAAGGGTTTTGTAAAGCTACTGATGAAAGCACAGGAACAACAACCCCAGCTCTTGGACCTCATTTACCTCATATGTAAACAGTACTTTCACGAAGAGCACTGACGTGTGCGTTTAAGGGCCATGATCCAACACTACACAGAGAAGTGTCTAGATAACTACTTTAAGGATGATCTTAAACATGCCATGTTGCAGGGACTTGGATAGCAAGGAGTCTACATAGTGTCTTGAAAAAATAAGAATGTAAGTATCTCTGTAGCAACACCTTCCTCCTTTTTTTCAGGATTCTTACTTGTATAGAAAACAACACTAGCAAAAAAGTAAAAAATAAAAAACAATACAAAGTAAATTTTTCTTGAAGTCTAGCCAGCTATCCTATATTCAAATATTCAACACATTCTTGGAAAAGATGGATTAAAATATTAGTTTCCATGC
This sequence comes from Petromus typicus, assembly GCA_004026965.1. NCBI lineage: Eukaryota > Metazoa > Chordata > Mammalia > Rodentia > Petromuridae > Petromus > Petromus typicus. Next base: position 6,320 of record PVIR01043044.1, on the reverse strand, counting down.
CATAAAGAAATGCCTGTGAAAAGGATCTCCTCTTCAGCAAGGTCAGCTGTTGACACGTAGATTTATGGAATTATGTATCTCTGAACTGCACTTTTATTTCTGTACAAATTCATTATGCTTAAGTTGTCCAAACTTAAGTAAAAGAATGACATACATTAAAATGATTACAAAGTGCTGTTAGAGCTAAAAATTCTCAGTGTTAAATCAATAACCCCCTTTCTACCACCTCTATCTCCAAGCAAAGCCCCTCTAAGTAGCTGCGTGAAACACCCTTATCAGAAAACAGGCAAGCACCCACTTACAGATCATCTCACACCATATCTCCCAACTATAAATTTCCAAACCCAAATTAGATGGACAAAGGATTTAATTTTTATTTGTGTGTATAAGTATGTGCGGTACTGAGCATTGAACCCAGGGTCTTCACATGAGTCTTGCCAGGTTACTAAGTTGTCCAGGCTAGACTCTAATTTTCAGTCCTCCTGCCTCATTCTCCCAGAGTGCTGGGATTACAGCTATGTGCCACAATGCCTGGCCAAGACTGAAGTTTTAGATGTTAATGTGGAAATAAAAGTTACAATGTTTTCCTATTTAGAACGAGAACGTATACGTACTGTATTTTATTAGTGATCTTCATTCCATGTTTGTTAACATTAATATCTTTAAATTAAGATTTACATTTACATTAAGAAATGTACCAGAGAGTTTTAATTAAATAATAATGAAGCCAGAAATATTTTTTTTCCAACATTTTTCTGTGAGGGCCTATTGTGGGACATCTTTTCTCCGCTGAAAGTGTTGCCACAACACAGAAGGTCCAAATGCTACTTTTGTCTCTCAGTGACAACTTTCCACCTCAAGGAGGTATCTCAGGACTGACTTACACTCTAGCTTTTTTCTTTAAGAAAATACATAGTCAACATTTTCGACCTTAGCATAACTAAAAGGGTTAAAATAAACTGTCACACTTTGAAGTTCTTAAGTAAGCCCATAAAGTATCAAATTTCTTGCTTTGACTGAACTGCAGGCTTTGACTTCTGAGCTACACTAGGCAAAGTGGCATAAAGCTCCCAATGGACAGATGCAACAGAGGAAGACACAAATGAGGCACAGAAAGGGAGAAAGTCTGCCCGCACTGGAACCTTATCACCTTGGGCAAGTGAGTGCTAAAGTGCACATAAAACAGTTGACGGCGGGCGGCCTAAAGGTCTGAAATGGAGAGCAAGTGAGCTAGTCCTTCATGATTTAGAACTGAGAGGCTGCTGGAAGAAACTCAAACAGGGAGGCGGAGAATTGGAGGAAGAAAAACAGAGCTAAGATTCTCAAAGGGAATTGAAGTTATGTTTTCAGAAGATTATAAAATCTTTTATGATTAATTCATTAGAAATGAATAATTACCAATAAAAGATGTCCTTTTGGTCTGTAGTATAACTAATTAATGAGCACGACTGGCAAAACCAACAGACAACAGGTGACACAGGTGAATCATCTTGACCATCTACGCTGACAAACCCAATGGCAAAAAAAATGGAGGGAAAAATGAAAAACTTTTAGTGCTAGAACTTGTGCCTCGTCTGCTCCATATTTATGTTTACTATTCTCTATACTGAGATTCCAAGCTAATGGGGAAGGACTGTTTAACCATATAAGCAAAACTAATTTGGAAAAAGATTATGTAAAACAGGTTCACAGATTTTGGGTACACTTCTGAACATTATCTCGGTATGAAAATGTGAACAGATCACTAAGGTACGCACTTGATAAGGGAAAGACAACTGTATTATGTAATAAGTTTCAGTGCTCAAAAGTGTGCCTGGTGTCTGGCACAGAGATAAACTATTATTTGTTCCATGATGAAGTGTGAAGGCCAAGAAGATACAGCTATGGCCCCAACTGAAAGGGGGAAGAGTCCAAAATTAACTAAAGGGCCTCCAACACTACCTCCACATGCAGAAGGGTCTATAATGCAAAGCACAAAACCTTCGCAATTCCATGGAGAGGAAGAGGTATGGTTCTCTCTGAACCTTCCCTGACAAACAGGATAGACACTTTGATCATTCAGCACAGGACAGACAAGGCCTCAGAGAGAGCAGAGTCTAACTCCAACATGGCCAGAGCTGTCAACTGATTTGTCTGAGGTCACCCAGGAGAGCAGCTGGTGCCCTGGTCCTTTCATCTCCCTTCAGTGTGTTACTTCTTACTGACTGTATTTAAGTGAATGGTTCATGAGAAACCAGAAAATGGAATGAAGCCAGAAGGCAGACTGAGTGCAAGAGTGATACACGCACACCTACTGCGACTGCACAAGAGCTCAGTCGCTCCGTGGAGACCACTGTGCCAGGTTCTCTGCTCCAGAAAAATTCCTCAAACAAAACGGTCCTTATGGACCACACACACACACAAAATGAAAATTGAGAGTAAGACATGAAAAAAAGTTTTAAGAAGAAATAACCTTGTGATCATAACTGAACACTGAAGAGCTCATGTCTAATTATGTTATTTTTTTCAAGATTAAAAAAGAAATCTAGGGCCAGCGATGTAGCATAGTGGTGCAAGTGTCTATCTGGCAAATGTGAGGCCCTGAGTTCAATTCTTGGAAGCAAAAAGTAAACAAAAATAAAAAAGAAGTCTACGGCAAAGAACAAAATAATGTCACCTGGAATTGTGTCTCTGGATAAAAAAAATTCTGTGACGAGGCTTTGTATCTTTGGAATAGGTAAATTTTAGGGCTGGCCCTTTTCTGAATTCTACTTATGACAATAATCACTAATTATATTTAAGAAATCTACAATAAAGAAGTGGCCAAAATACCAGTATTACACTCATGTTTTAGAGCATCACACTCAACGGTTTAGTAACAATATAGTCCAATCAGACTCAACAAACATAAGTTATTAGAAATTTATTTCTTTACTTTCTGTCTTTTTGGTGCTGGAGACTGAACCCAGAACTTACTGAACTATATTTCCTATTTTATTTTTATCTTTTAAAATGAGAACAACTAAAAATTACTAATTTCATTCTGCCACTTACAAATATGGAGAGGCTAGAGACTTTTCCCACCTACTAGCTTGACATTCTTACATTTGATTTAAATTTCCCAAAAGAACAAAGAGAGTGTGTTAAGAGATGAAAAATTCTATGAAAAAAGAGATGGAATATTTTTAAGCAAATGGAAGTAATTTAAATGTTACAAGCCTACCAAACTGGATAGTATTTAGGTCAGCATAATCACTGAAAAGTAAGAACATTCAGTACAGTAGAACAGGAAAATTCCATATACACTTATTACACAAGGCTTATTTTAGAAAATTAATATACCTACAAGTGCTTTTTGTTGCTATGAGCAACATTCTTACAACCACATTCAACTGCCTGAATCAGGTCATGATTACCTTCCAAGCAGACCTCGCTGTTCTCTTTCATTCAGGATTTCTAAGGAAATGGCTTTCATCTTAGGCAACTGAACATCTGGCTTCTTGATTTGTTTTATGGAGCAAAATGGGAAAAGAATGAATCACCGTAAAGCAGGTCAGGTTAGCAGTTTTTTCCTATTAAAAAAAAAATTAGGCTCCAAAACCTTTTCCTCAAGAAAATGAGTAATTCAAAATGTACTAGTAATTCCCTATCAGGGATTTCCACACGCTTCTAATGACCGTTCACACGACTCTCCCATGCTTGCTTTCTCCCATCCAAGGACTAACCAGGCCTGACCCAGCTTGGCTTCCGAGATCAGATGAGCCTGTGTGCGCTCAGGGTAGTATGGCTGCAGATCCATGCTTGCTTTCTAAATTCATGCATAAAAGCTGTTAAATCTCATAATTCCAAAAGAATAAACACCCAGAAGGAAAAGGAGTAAAATTATTCAAATTTTGTTGGTATGGTTTTTGAGTATCCCCTTTACAATGATGATTCAATAAATAAATTTTCTGGTGATTTTTCTCTGTAATTATTGGAACAGATTTGTCCACTTATCCTCTTACTATTCAGTGACCAGACAGGTTTTTATTCTGCTTCCTCTGTCTACTTACATATGTTTAGAATCCTCAAATACATGACCACAACAATGTCTACACTCCCACCAGTGCTGTACACTGAGAATTCACTTTAGACACTGTGCCTTAATGCACCCTCTGGTACACAGTTTGATTATGCCAAATAGGCCAGGAAGAAAGGGGAGTGTACAGCTTCAGGCCACATACCAAGCAAGGAGCCACAGCAGGATTAGAATCTATTCATCAGATAAGGCCTAAAGCCATTAGTGAGGTGTGAAGACTATGGCTTAAGAAAACTATCTATTATGGCAAACTATTATGATGCCATCAGAGGAAGTAAGATTCTTTTCTTCTTCTGTTATTGAACTGTGACCTTCCCAGCCCACCCTCTCCAGGTGGCCTCTCACTATATATTTAATTGTAAAAGTAGCTTTGCGGCTTAGCTTCTCCAGGTCCCCTCTCCCTTGCAGCACAATGCCTGTGTCTCCCCTCCACTCCTCCTTTCTACAAGGAGGGATCCTGAGCCCTCCGGGGTCCTCTCATTCACAGAGCTGCTGTTCAGATCTTCCTCATCCTCTTCTTTCCTGCGCTTGCTTTTCTCTTTTTCCTTAAACATCACGGAGGTTTCAGCTACCAAGTCACTTCTTCAAGAAAATGTTTCCTGAACTCAACAAAAATTTGCTTTTCCTTTTCTATTCTCATAACGCCTTGAACTTGGCACCCGTATCCCTTTATATCTGAGTGTGTAACTGTCTCTGTGCATAACACTCTTCCCTCCCGGGGCTGTGTGCTTCCAGTGACAGAGACAGAGGTGACCTTGCTACACACCCTGCATCCCAGGGTCTTACCAGGGAAGGGCACAGCCCAAAGGGGCACCAAAAAGTGCAGGAGGAGGGTGAGGTGGGGTGAGGGAGGGAAAAGGGCCTTCCATTGTTCTATAGGCCATTCCTAAGGCTTCACACATACTTCCGTTGTTACCTGCAGTGGTGCTTTCATCTGTTACAAAATCATTTTGTCTAAAGTGTTAAAAAAGAAGTTTCATTTATAGATGATACATGGCTATATTTTACACTATACATTATACAGTTTATACTGTACATAGCTACCTCTAGGACACTGCCACCTTAAATTTGATGAATAAATGACATGTAGCTTTAAATACTGTAATGACTGTAGTTGGGATTTATAGTGGCCCCCACAAAAAGCTCACTGTTTGGAAAGGTTGGTGCTGATGGGATTCTGAGAAGTGACTGTAAGGGTGTTCATCTTATCCACAGGTTAATCTGCTAATGAGCCCATTGTGAAGGAGGGTCACGGGGCATGTCCTTGGGGACTGCATCTTCCCTGAGTCCCTTCTCTTGGCCTCTTGTTCTCTGCTTTCCAGCTACCAGCAGATGAGTGGTGTTGCCCTGCTGTGCTCTCTGCTGTGATGCACTGTTCTCCACGGGGCCAACCATGTGGTCGGTTGACTGTGTACTGACCTTCTGAGACCACAAGCTATTGTCCACTTTTCCTCCTTTCAACTGCTATTCTCAAGTATTGTGTAAAAGTAATGAAAGCTACTGAGAGTAACTGAAGAAACAGCACAGAATGCATGTATCTAGATGAATAGTGCTTTTCTTGTTGGGGGAGACATTGACTCCTGTGACATGATTACTGCTCTAGACATTTCTAAGTCTCCTCTTTAGCAACTACCTGTATAAATCAATGTATTGGCCAAATCAGAAAACTAATCTCCTCCCTCATGGCGTTGCCTGTCCTCTTGCTGCTCCCTACCTGACTTGCCTCGCTGAGCCTCAACATGAAGCATGGATGGCCATCTGGTCATCGCACCCCTACACAGAGGTCTCTGCCAGCCTGGTCCAGTTCATTCTGCCCACATGGAAAGAGGGCTGCCAGGACCCCTCCAGACTGCCCACCAGGTTTGTGTGCTAACCATGCATAGGTCGCTGTGGGTGGCCAGCCAGGCAGTGAGAGCTAAAAGTGGGCAGCAACACTCATATGAGGAAGTCCAGCGTGGCCTGGGTTGTCACTGGGGTCAGGTTTAACCCTGGGGTGTCCTTCTTGTTCGAGGGAGAGGACAGGCTCACCATGAAGTGACCAATCTGGACAATAATGTAAACTTCGTCTCCTAATCCATACACTTATACTTTTTCCTGTGAAAAGTATGTAAAATAGAGTTGGTCCAGAATTTAAAACAATCTTTCCTTATGGCAAATGTCTTCTTTAAAAGGACACAGAATTACTCCAAGAAAGATGATTCAACACCTTTCTAAGGTGTTGTGCAACATATGGGTCAACTTCTATGACAGGAATGTCCACTTA
>PVIR01043043.1:0-11645 GCA_004026965.1 Petromus typicus | reverse complement strand
AAAACAAAAAAAAAAAAAAAAAAAAAAAAAGAACTGAAGAGAGGAAAGAGAAAAACTTTAACAAGAAGGGCCAACCCTCCTCTCCTTGAGCCAAGAGCCTCTCCCAGTGTTGGAGAGGCTGCTGACCCTACAGACAACTGGTTCTGAGGGCCCACAGCCCCCACAGAGAAACAAGCTAGTGGAGTGGATCGTTGGCCACATTGGAAGGCAGCAGCTGCTGTTTTCAACATATATTCAAGTGAGATCCAGACAGATGAAAGAGAATCGGTATTGATCAAACAAGGAGCTCTGCCCACTGCCCCAAGGAACTGGAGATTGGCATGCTAGCACCAGGGCTACAGCAAAAAGGGAGTCTTCCCTGACAAGAATGTCAGCCGCAGGATCACCACACCACATCCTTGCAGTTCCAGCTTCCTGTCCCCCAGATTGCTGCATGGCATTCCAGCTCCTTGTAGCCATACTGAAGGAGCACCAATGGGAGAGTGAAGATAACCATCATACCTTTCACGGTGTACCAGAACTGAGATTGTTTAAGGATCATTGCAGACTCAAGAGGGACAACCTAGGAGGCAGCCATCTCCTAAGCGTTACAAATATTAAGAACAATGAGACTTCCAACAAGCATTGCCCAGACAGCAAAGAATTAAACCAATAACATGGTTTTGACAAAGAAATAGAAGTGAGAAATAAATTCAAAAGTCCATGTACAAATATCATCACCACAGGGAAATCCAGGGAAAAGGGAAACAGAAGCTCAATCACCAATACTCTCTGAGATAATAACAAAAGAAGATCTAGTAAAGCGGAAATCAGAAATAATCTCTGAGATAAAAACAGAGATACTGTCAATAGTGAGAGATATGATTAATAACGTTAGAGAAGAATTCTGGAACATGTAGAATCTCAGATTATAAAATCAATGGAGCCTGTTAAACATCTTCAAACACAATTCCAGGTAATTAAAAAACCCCAACAAAAGCTTGCAAAATAGGATGAATGAATGTGAGGACTGAATTTCAGACCTAGAAGATAGGATTGCAGCCAATGAGCAGGAATGGAATAATTTAAAGAAAATGATAAGGGACCATGAGAAATCAATCCAACAGCTCCTAGACAATACAAAGGAGTCAGTGAGGAAGCAGTAGACAGTGCAAAAGATATTTTTTAAAAAAAAACTGTTTGCAAATATAATAGCAGAAAACTTTACAGGAAAAAGAAAAGAATTGGACATACAGATAAGTGAGGCATATAGGACCCCAAATGGCTGTGATATTAAAAAATCTACACCTTGGCATATAATATCAAGATTCCAGATATCCAACAGAAGAACAAAATATAGAAAACAGTTAGAGGAAAGAAAAAATATATATACAAAGGGAAGCCCATCAAGTTCATAGCAAGCAGACTTTGCAACACTAACACTTAAGGCAAGAAGAGCCTGGAGTGAAGTTTTCAAGCCTTGGAGGAAAACAACATCCAACCTTGATTCATGTGTCCTATAAACTATCTTTCAAAACTGATGAAGAAATAAGGATAATTCCATGACAAAGAACACCTGAAAAACTTCACAAATACAAAACCTGGGCTCCAAAACATTCTAAAGAATATGTTAGAAAAAGACAATGATGTCAGAAACCTTTGAGATTCGGCAGAGTGAACTCACTGGACAAGGCAAGAAATTGAATAGAAAGAGAGAAAAGCAAAGAATAAAAGAGTGGAGGACAGGAAAACATCATGACAGGGCTAGTCCATTTTGGTTATAACAATGTCAGTGGCCTCAATGCACCAAATAAAAGACACAGACTGGCCTAATGGATTAAGCAGCAAGATCCCACAAGATGCTACACAGAAAAAACACACCTAATTCAGAAAGATTGAAAGTAAAACAATGGAAAAACAATTCTTCATGTGACTACAAAAAAAGCAGGAGGGGCTATCCTATTTGCAGACAAAGTGAATTTCAAGAGGCCAGGGATTTAGCTCAGTGGTTCCAGTGTCTGCCTTGCAAGTACAAAGTCCTGAGTTTGATCCCCAGTAACTACTTACCGTAATGCCAGGCATGGTGACTCATGCCCAGCAGCAATCAGTACCACACGCCACAATGCTGGGCATGGTGGCTCACCCTTGTAATCCCAACACTCAGGTGGGAGAGGCAGGAGGATTGCTGTGAGTTTGAGGCTTGTCTGGACTACATAAGGAGCTCAGGGCCAGCCTGAACTACAAAGTGAGACCCTGTTGCAAAAAAAAAGTAGATTTCAAACCAAAACTGATTAAGAGAAACAAAGAAGGACACAGCATTCTCATAAAGGGAAAAATCCAAGAGGTAGAGATGACATAAATATGCATCAAATTCCAGTGCACCCAACTATATAAAACTAATATTAATGGACATGAAAAGCCAGAGAAGCACTAATACAATCATAATAGGGGGCTTCAATACCCTCCTGTCACAAACAGACAGATCGACTGAAAAAAGGGTTAATAGTGAAATACTTGAACTATACCAAGCTTTTAAACAAATGGATTTAATAGATGTCTAGATATTTAATTCCACAAAACCAGAATATACATTCTTCTCAGCTACTCATGAACCATTCTCCAAAGCAGACCACATGCTAGTTCATAGAGCATGTTTAAGTAAATACAAAGGAATTAAAGTTATCCCCTGGTCAGACCATAGTGCCTGACAGCCTGGAGCTGAATAGCAAAGGACATTCCAAGATCCTCACAAACACATGGAAGTTGAACAATAGTCTCCTGAGCAACCAATGAGTCACAGAAAAAATTAAATAGTTTCTACAATTATGTGATAATGCCAGGAATTTATGAGACACAATGAAAGCAGTTCTATAAGGGAAATTCATAGCAGTGAACACCCACACCGAGAAAACAGAGCTAACTCAAATTAACAACCTAATGCTAAACCTCAAGCTACTAGAAGGAGAGGAGCAAGACAAACCCAAAGTTCATACTAGGGAGGAAGTTATAAAGATTAGAGCAGAAAGTAATACAATAGGGACTAAGAGAATGATACAAAAAAAATCAATGAATCAAAGAATTGATTCTTCAAAAGGATAAGAAAAATTGACAAACTTTTAGCCAACCTTAGCCAACCTTACCTAACAAAGGAAGGAAAATGTTCAAATCCATGCAACCAAGAATGAAAAGGGAGAAATCACCACTGATCTAGCAGAAGTTCAGAGGGTAATAAACATCTATTTTGAAAATCTGTGTTGCAATAAGGTAGAAAATAGAGAAGAAATGGATAGATTCCTAGACACATGAACCTCCAAAGTTGAACAAAGAAGATATAAAAGTGTTAAACACCTTGGTATCAATTTTTGAAATTGAAAATGTAATAATAATTACATTATAAAATGTAATTTTATTATGTGATAATAATTACATAATAATTACATAATAAAAATGTAATAATGATAATAATAATTTTTAAAACTACAAACAAGGAATATCCTGGTCTTGATGCCTTTACTGCTGAATTCTGCAGAACTTTTAAGAAGGGTTAACACCACTACTTCTCAAACTCTTTAATGAATTTGAAAGAGAAATAGTACTTCCAAATTCATTCCTAGAAGCAACTATTACATTGATTCCAAAGCAGAGAAAGACCCAGCCAAAAAGATAACTAGAGGCTAATCTTCCTAATGAATATAGAAGCATTTGCTGGTCTTTTTGCATTTCTTTTCTAGGTTTAGCTTTAGGGTTACCTTTAGGATTCAGATTAAGGACAGTGTTAATTTGCCTTTACTAGCTGAATTTGGTTCCTTTTCTAGGTTTAGGATTAGGGCTAGTGACAGGATTTAGGTTAGGGATAGTTTTGGGTTGCGTTTTCCAGGCAGTATGGATAACTTCTAGCCTTAGGGTTAGGGTTAGGATAGGGATCTGGATTATGGAGACTGTTGATTTGTACTGATCAGTCAATTTAAATTTATTTTCTAGTTTTAGGATTAGGATTCAGTTGAGGGATAGTTTTGGTTTGCATTTACCAATTTTTTCTGTTCCTTTTCTAGGCTTAGAATTATTTTTAGGGTTAAGATTCATGTCAGGAATAGTGTAGGTTTGCATTTACCCATCAATTTGGGTTCCTCTCCTATGTTTAGGATTAGGATTAGGGTTAGGGCTAGGTATAGTGTTGGTTTGCACTTACCAATTGATTTATGTTCCTTTTCTTGGCCTAGGGTTAGGTTTATAGTTAGGATTGGGGCTAGTGATAGTTTGCATTTACCGGTCAATTCGAGTTCTTTTTCTGAGGTTAACATTAGGATTAGAGTTTGGATTTGTGTTAACGTTAGTGTTGATTTGCATTGCCCAGTTGATTTGTATTCCTTTCCTAGGCATAGGATGAGAGTGATGTTTCAGATTCACACAGGAGGAATACTCCTGGCTTGCATTTAGGTGACAATTTGGGTACCTTTTCTAGTATTAAGATTAGGGTTAGGTTTAGAATTCTAGTTGGGGATAGTGATGGTTTGCATTTACCATTGTCATTTCTTTTCTTCTCTTAATATTAGGATTAGGATTTAATTCATGTCAATTACATTATGTAATATGTAATTATTATATGTAATAATTTACATTTGTATTTACCGATTGATATGGGTTCCTTTTTCCAGCTTTGAAAGAAAGCTAACATTAGAATTCAGATTTGGGTTACTGTTGGTTTGTACTTACCAGTTGATTTGCATTCCTTTGTGGAACTGGGATGAGGGTCTGGATTAGGATTCTGGTTAGGGATAGTGCTAGTTTGCATTCATGAGTCTATTTGGGTTCCCTATTTAGGCTTAAGATTAGTGTTAGAAATGTGTTAGGGATAGTGTTGGTTTGAATTTACCAATTGATTTTGATCAATTTTCTAGGCTTTGAATGACATTTAAGGTTCAGATTTGGGTCACAGAGAGTTTGGGTTTGCATGTAGCTGTTGATTTGATTCCTTCTCTAGGTTTAGGATTAGAGTTAGAGTTAAGTTTAGGGCTCCAAACATAGTTGGTATAGAGTCAGTCTGGGTTCCTTTTCTAGGTTTTGTATGAGGGTAGGTGAGTACTCGGGTTAGGCATAGAGTTGATTTGCTTTTACCAGTCAACTTGGGTTCCTTTCCTAGGCTTAGCATGAAGTTGAGCATAAGGATTTGGGTTAGGGATAGTGTTGATTTTCTTTTTCCACTTGATTTTCATTCCTTTCCTGCTTTAGGATGAGGGTTAGGTTTATTATTCTGGTTAGGGCTAGTGTTGGTTAGCATTTAACAGTTGATTTGCATTCCTTTACTAGGACTTAGTATAAGGGTTAGTGTTGTGTTTCAGGTTACAGATAATGTTGGTTTGCTTTTCCCAGTCAATTTGTGTTCCTTTTCTAGGTTTAGGATGAGGGTTAACTGTAGGATTCCAGGAAGAATAGTGTTAGTTTGCATTTACCAGTTGATTTTGTTTCCTCTTCTAGGTTAGGATTAAGATCAGTATAAGATTTCAGGATAGAGGGGGGGCGGGGATTTAGCTCAGTGGTTCCAGTGCCTGTCTTGCAAGTGCAAAGGCCCAGGTTCAATCCCCCGGTAACCACATACAATACTGGGCATGGAGACTCACGCCCAACAGCAACCAGTGCCACATACCACAGTGTCAGGCGTGGTGGCTCACACCTGTAATCCCAGCACTTGGGAGGCAGAAGCAGGAGATTGCTGTGATGTGAGTTTGAGGCTGAGCTTAGGGTCAGCCTGAACTACAGAGTGAAACCTTGTCTCAAAAAGAAAAAAAAAGAGGAAAAAAAATTGTCATGTACTAGTATATACCCTCAATGCTGAATGTGATCATAATGTATATGTAAAATGCACCAATAAAATCAGTTTAAAAAAAAAAAAAGATTTCAGGATAGAGAGAATGTTAACTTACATTTACCAGTCAATTTCAGTTCCTTTTCTAGTCTTAGGATTAGGATTAGGGTTACAATTTGGGATGAGTGTTAGGGTTAGGATGTGGGTTAAGGATAATGTTGGTTGGGATTTACCACTTGATTTGGACCGCTTCTCAGGAGTAGCATTAGTTTAAGGATAGGATTCAAGTTAGATATAGTTGTGGTTTACATTTACCAGTCGATGTGTGTTCCTTTTCTAAGCTTCAGATTAGGGTTAAAGTTAGGAATCTGGTGATACACATGACCTTGGCCAGGTGACTGAGGCTTTGGTTGAGTAAGCCTATGAGAACTGGGAGTTAAGAACTCTTCAAGCCTTGAGCTGTGGGAAAAGATGAGAACAAGGTGTTCTGTGTGAGGAAGACATGCATATCTAGGAACTTCTCAAAAACTGTACAGAGCAGCCCTGGTTCCACCCAGGTCCCATTTGTGATCATTTGTGTTCATGTGGCACATGGTAGATGTCTTCCACACACAGAAAGCATAAGCATCATATAATTTGGCTCTGGCCATTCTGAAAGTTCAAGACTGCATATCCAGATTCTCTCTTGAGAACTCATGGAACAAGAAATGAAGATGGACAGCATTATCATTGTTCTTTCAGTACCTAGTGTGACAAGCAAGTCTGTTAGCACAAGAAAGAAATCCTGGCTGAGGATTTAGCTCAGTGGTTCTGGCTCCCGCCTCATAAGTGCAAAGTCCTGAGTTCAATCCCCAGTACCAAAAACCAAAACAACAAAGAAATCTGATCAGCAGAAGATCACAACCATAACTGGAATTCAGAGAGTAGGGCCAAATGTGACTTGTCACATTGGATTGTATCATGGTCTATCAACAGAGTCAGCTCCAGAGGGGCACTGATGGGTCCCCTTATCACTAAGTCCTTTGCTCTTCTCTCTTCTGATTTTCCAACAGATCAAATCTATTTATGATAGACACCTAGAATATTGTTTTATCATTTTACATGGATAAGTCTGGGAAGACCATTGTTAGATCTTTCAAGGCTCAGGAAAAAACAAAGCAACAAAAAGACTTTCACCAGATGAATAAGTTTTTCCCTTGAGAATAGTCCTCATATTTTATAGGTATTATGTCATAAGGTCATACTTGCACCAGGCTCCAAGAGGAAAAGAGCCGGAGGACATTAGGAGACAAGGTTCTGCATCCTGCCCTGGATGTGTAGCTGTTCTGTGCAATGTGCCTCTTTTTTGTCATGCTGGGGGATGAACTTAGGGCCTCATACATGCCAGGCAAGTGGTCTACTACTGAATTGCATCCCCAGTTATTTTTTTTTTAATGTTTGCAGTACACAATGTTTACATTCTTTGTGTAAAGTTGGAACTTGTACATAAAACATCTTAATTCCTTTACTCAAGTCTTTTCAATCCTCTCTTTCCTCCATCTCTGGAGCCCCTTTCCATTTGAGAAAGTTCTCTGTATTTCTATGATCTATTTTTTATTTTTCTCTTTATAATTTTGGTTTCTCATATAAGAGAAACCAAGTATTGTTTAGGCTTTTGTGTCTTGATTTATTTCACTTAACATTATGCTCTCAGGGTACATCTATTTTCCCACAAATGGGTCAAGATTTTCTTTATAGCAGAGTTGTACTCCACTATGTGTAGATACCACATTTTCAGTTCTCCCTTATATATTTACTTATAAGATCTTGCCAAATTGCAAAATTAGCCTTGAACTTGTCATTCCCTTGCCACAGTCTCTGTAGTAGCTAGGATATTCCAGGCGTGCACCATCAGAGCCAGCTGCCTCTATTTTTTGTTTGACCGCTGGCATCTTTTAAGCCTCACTTCTTTCTCCTCCTACATCTAGACAGGCTGATCAGACAGCTTGATGCAGGCCAGGGATTGAGCTCAGTGGCACTGTGTCTACCTTACAAGCACAAGGTCCTGAGTTCGATACCCAACACCAAAAGAAAAAAAAAAAAACCAGCTCGACACTCTCTCCTTTGGCAGCTTTCCCTGGGCATGTGTAAACACAGCAGGAACACCAGCAGGGCTGTTTTCCCTGCTCTCAAGGCACTTCCAGCCTGCTACACAGGCCCGCCCTGGCATCTCCAGAGATCCTAGTCATACATTCGCCTTGTCATGTTCCCTTGATGCACATGTGTCTTCAGTTTCAACAGCAGAGCCTCACTCTGGGTGGGGATCCGTCTCTGCAGGTGACTGTGATACTGCTGGTCCCTCAGTTCTCTGGCCAGTTCTTTATCTCCCATGCTCCCCTGGGGTACCAGGGGAACTGCAATGGGAGGCAGCCAGTCTGTGTCCTACTAGCGGAGCAGCTGCATCCTTCTTAGACTAGGCACTGAAGAGCTAGGTATTATTTTGAGTACAGGCTCCTAGTTTTGCAGAAAATGACTTTAAAAAAGAAATTGGCTGGATTTTCCAGCATCCAACCTCTGCTTTCCTTTCTTGGTGAAGTAGGATCATGTCAGGTAGGACTTCTGGCACTCAGGAGAAAGCAGGACAGGAGTCCCATGCTCTTGGATCCCAGTAGGGGCCACAAATGCATGAGGTCTGGATGCAGATTCATCACGTACTTGTCATGCCCACTGAGCCCTAAACACAGCACCCTACTTAACCTGCGCTGGCTTAAATGTAGTACTGGGCCTCAGAACTAACCATTATTTAAACTAGTATATAGTTGTCTATCATCTTTTACTTTACTTTTTAAATAGTTGACCTTATAGTCTTCATGCTTATTTTTAAAATAGCTAGTATATTATCCTCAAGGCAAAATTGAACCTAAAAATCAAATGAATTTGAGTAATCTATCAAATTACTTATTTATGTCAAAACAAAATACTACAGAAAAGAGAGTTAAATGTTAATAGAAGGTTCACAAAATGGAGTAAAAATTAATTTTTGGCATGAACTATTTAATTTTTAATAGTTTTATGACGTAAGTACAGAGTTATATTTCTAGGAGCCTGCTAACTCAGGAACAGATCAGTGCCAGTGACTATAACATCCACTCCTTGGAATGTGTGATTTTTGTTTGTAGGACTGTTTTGCCCTCAGTAGGTGTATTAGTCAGCTTTCTTGCTACTGAAACAAAGTAGCTGACACACATACAATTAAGTGAAGAAAGGTTTGTTTTAACTCATGGTTTCAGAGGTTTCCGCCATGGTGGGTAGGCTCCGAGGTAAAACATCACAGTGAAACAGCACAGTGGACCAAACTTGCCCACTTCATGGCAGCCAGGAAGCACAGAGCACAGGAAAAGCTGGGAAGAGCGGGGCCAGGGACTACATACTGTCTTCAAGGCCACGTCCCTACAACCCACAAACACACACCCAGAGGTGTGCTTTACTAATCTAGGCATCTCTCCAAGAAATCAAGCTGATGATCAAGTTTAACCATCACAGGAGGATAATAGGATTGGTCTCTTTTGTGTTTTCTTCCCCAGCTTTGCACTCTCTGAGCTGAGTCTCTTCCAATAGAATACAGAAGACAAAAAGGCAGCTTTTTGCTAAAAAGCAAGATGGCAGACCAGCAGGGCTTTCTTCCTTCTGGCACTCCCTGCCATCCAGGGAGTGAATACTCGCAGACTGGTTCTATCCCGTGGAAACTGGGCTGTGGGAGGAGGCTCATCTATGTCTCCAGGCTTTCTCCTTCCTCCCATGCAACACACCTGCAAGCCTTCCTTTTGAGTGACCACTGGTCCCCTTTTCAGTTTCCATCTCATGGCTGGGGCAGAAGGAGTTGAGGCAGCTCTCTCTGGCCATGAGCTCAGTAGCTCAGGAAGTAGACAGTTTTCAAGAGAATGTGAAAACTCTGAAACAAAAGTACACCGCACCTTCAATCTTGTCTCTCCAGTTTCAGTTCCTCTGTGTCTTAGACAACAAGAACCAGTTGGTCAGGCAGGTATCTTACCGATCAATTAATGTTAGGGTCAAAAGAGTTTTAACATTAACTTGATCCATTTTTTTTTCATTTTATAGTTTGAAAATCGAAGCCAAATAACAGTGTACTTTAAATTTGGAAACTCCATTATGTATAGGATAGCATAAAACCATAACCAAGACTTTCATGGCTCATGTCATAGACCTGTACCTTTTCTGTAATGTATCAAGCATCTCTGACGTCTTCAAAACTATCTTTTCTATATGCCTTTGGGTGCTATGGTCTTTCTTTCTACTCAGTCAGATGTGAAAGAAGACACATAGTTGAGCAAGAAATGAGTTTGTCTTTTCAGAAGCTGCTCAAGTTTAAGAATGTGACTGTGAAGTTCTCAAAGGACAAGAGGCAGCTGTTCCCTCCTCAGAAGATCCTTGGAAGAAAGGTGGGGTTAGAACACTATTGGGATTTTGTTTCCCTATTTATAATTGCTTGCTATTCCCCACACATAATCAACTGCCCTGATCATCCCCATGTTCCTCTGTGTAGTTTCTCCTTTTTGGCACACACCTCTCCCTGAAGTGCTCTTCTGTTGGCTGGTCACATGGTTTAACTTCCCTCTGTCAGCTGTCACCTCGAATGTCAGTTCCGGATGACCATTATTTAGGGTTCTTCTAAAAAAGCACTTCATCTAATTCTCACTCCTTACTCATCACCAAGCAGAATATTGGGGGGGGTTTTTTTAGCATAATATTATTTCTTCTTTGTTATATATCTAGATGAATATAATCATCATGAGGTCAGACACTGTTTCTGTCTTATTCTTTCCAGTCCCAGTGGCCTTTTCTGTATTGGCACTCAAGGGCACATTTGACAATAAGTATCAAAAGGACTAAACAAATGAAATATATTTTGGGGGCTAAATGCCCATCTTCTACTTCTAATTTTTATTCATACCTTAGCTTTGCTTTTTTTTTCAGGCTTTGTGTGTGTGTGGGGGGGTTAATAACAATGTTTTATTTTTCACAAACACTAAAGCTAGTCCCAACAACCAGGATTCAATCTACATGTAGGCTGTTTATGGAAATGGTAAAATCATCAAAACAATTAATGGAAAAACTCAGCCCATGTAGTAATCCTTTGTACTCTACCTCTAGCCTTGAAAAACCTGAAGGCAGGAAGAAAGCCTTTAGAGGAAACTGAAGAAATCTACCCTCAGGGATAATGACCCAAGACGATTCACTCCTTCCAAGAAAGCCAACAGTAACATAAGAAAATATGAACACAGCACATTTTAAACACCCTGCATAACCATTTATCTCTCGTCCACCACCAGAGGACCACACTGGAAAGAAATCCTAAGCTGTCAAGAATGCAGTCTTCAGCTACAAGTAGTCTAGGAAGCATCTGATATCAGACATAGGGGAGAGAGATCTTTTAGATGCAGTGAATATGGGGAAATTTTTATGACTGCTTAATCTTTTCTGAACATCGGTGAATTTATACTGGAGAAAACCCTTTCAGTGTAACACAGATGGCCCTTCTTTGTCCACTTATCTTTTGCTTGACATTGGATAATTAATACTGAGGAAAGTCCTTATGAATGTACAGAATGTGGGAAATCTTTTAGGCAGAAAAGTCTATCGCTTGCCATAAGATGATCATGGCTGGGGGCCGGGGAGTTAGCTCAGTGGTTCCGGCGCCTGTCTTGCAAGCGCAAGGACCCGGGTTCGATTCCCCGGTAACCACATACCTATACTGGGTGTGGAGACTCATGCCCAGCAGCAATCAGTACCGCATACCACAGTGCCGGGCGTGGTGGCTCACACCTGTAATCCCAGCACTCGGGAGGCAGAGGCAGGAGGATTG
>PVIR01043042.1:0-11933 GCA_004026965.1 Petromus typicus | reverse complement strand
TCTGTAATCCCAGCACTCAGGAGGCAGAAGCAGGAGGATTGCTGTGATGTGAGTTTGAGGCTGAGCTTAGGGCCAGCCTAAACTACAAAGCAAGATCCTGTCTCAAAAAAAAAAAAAAAAAAAAGAGTACAATCTGGAACATAAATGGATACAATCTGTAGCTAACCCAGCAGCTGAGCCCTCCAAGCCAATCAAGCACCAGCTGCCTTTGGGTCTAATCTTACTTCCTCACTGTCTTACCTACACCTTAGCAAATTCTGTTACCCTCACCTGGTGACATCTCTTGTGACCTGCAGAGCCCCATTCCCAGTAACCAAACAAATGTCTCACATCAATGAATAATTGCTATTTCCTCTACATTCTCTTTCCACCTCCCTCAGCCTTCCTCTCACAGGTTCTAGTTGTTGAAAACTCAGCCTCTTGCATAATAAGACCTTTGCCACTCAAATCTAATACTTGCTTCACTGCTAGTGACATCAAAAAAGACCTCCGAGCACCAGCTCAAACTCATTCCCTTCTATCTTCAAGGCCATCTCTCCTCCACCTTGCTTTCGTATGCAATCTGTTCTCATTTGTGGACTTCCTCTTCCATTTTCTCCTCTGAGCTATATACTTTGCTCTCTCCAGCTTTCTACAAATGTCTGTGGTGTGTTTACTTGCTGCCCAGGGGATTGTTCTCTGCTCTAACCAGTTTGTCAGCAAGATTAACCTCATCACCTACACCATACACCTACATCAGCACCTAGACTAGGGCTCTGTCTCAAAAAAAACCTGTAACATGCCTGTAATATGCCTGTAACATGGTAGGTGTATAAAAAAGTGTGCAGATGGCTGATGTGCAAAGCATATAATTAAGAGTTATACTGGGCACAGTGGTGGACACCTGTAATCTGAGCACACAGAAGCCTGAGACAGGAGGATCACTCTGAGTTTGAGGTCAGCCTGAGTTACAGTCAGTTCAAGTTCACCCTGAACTACAGAGCAAAACCTTGTCTCATAAAACAGACAGAGGTCTCCAAGAGTTAAGACGGAAAGCAAGCAAAGAGAAAGCTGCAGCTGCAACAGAATAGAAAAGCTGGGCATATCCACAAGGATTTGGATCACATGTGGGAAAGGGTAAGATGGTAGAAGCCAGCCAGCTAGCAGTGGATAAGAAAATGACAGGGAAAGCACATGGCAAAGATTCTGGGGGGCTCTAGAGACCTAACAAGTGTTGGCACTTCTCAGAGCCTCAGTTTTCTCAGCTGCAGAATGGGTTAATGAACCTGGTCCTACCACTCTCACAAAATGATCACTGATTGTTAAGAATTTCACATGCCCAGCAGCAATCAGTACCACATATCACAGTACCAGGCATAGTGGCTCACACCTGTAATCCCAGCACTCGGGAGGCAGAGGCAGGAGGATTGCTGTGATGTGAGTTTGAGGCTGAGCTCAGGGCCAGCCTGAACTACCAAGTGAGACCCTGACTCAAAAATAAAGAATTCCAAAGATGCCTGGGACCCAGGGACTTGGCTTAACTCCATTATCTGTGGATGAAGACAGAACTCTCCAAAGGCAATGAAGGAAAAGTCACACAGGGAAGAACCTGCAGGGCAGGTCGTCAAAGCCAGGCCTTCTGCATTCTTGCCCAGGATGCCCTTTCCGAACTCAATTCGTCAACTATTCAACGTTGTAGAAATAACGGGCTGAGCCCAGGTTCACCTTCTAATTGAAGGTTCTTGGGCAAATATATCACTGCACCTTGGCGCCTTACACTTTCGTCTACATCTGAACCAAAATAGAAGCCTCGATTCCAGTACAGGAGTAAGAGGGCAGAGAACTGGAACAAAGTAAACGCTCCTCTTACACGCCACAGTTTTCATATATCCGCTACGATGGGAGCAATTGGGCTGCTGACTTTGTCAGATTGGACGCAAACGCTCGGGAACCTGGAGCGATGCATTTCCGAGCTCCAAGCATCAGTTTCTCTATCTGCAAAATGGGCCGGAGAGTAGAATTGAGGTTGCCCGCGGCCGCCAGGCGGGATGCAAATTGGGCGGGGCCCCCAGGCGCCACGCGGCGCTGTGGGGTCCAGGCGAGGACAGGGCGGGGGCGGGTCTGCACAGTCTGTGTCCCCGCGGGAGGGGGAGGGACGCCGCACGTAGTGTCGCGTAGCGTCGCACGCCGCCCGCCGCCGTCTCCTAAAGCTGCTACTCGCGGAGCCCGCTCCGCCTTCGCGCGCGCGACCCTTACATAAGCGTCCCTGGTGGAGGCGCCGGCGCACGCCCACCCGCTCCGACCTGTCTCTCGGAGAGGAAGGTGCAGAGCGCTGCGGACACTCACCTCCCCGCCACTGTAAGTCGTCGACGCCGCTTCTACGGCTGCTGCCTCCACTGACAGGGAACAGCTGCGGTCTCCGCGCAACCGAACTTGCTGCAGTCCTGGCCCCGCCTTACGGACTTCTTATTGGTCCAAGCAGCCCAACCCCTCCTAGTATTGGGCAGTATTTTCCGTCACTCACCGCTCCCCAGCTCAGGACTCCTCCCTACACCCGCCTACCCATCGCGTTTAAGCCTTGGCGCCCCACGTCAGCCCCGCCCCCCTCATCCCCAGAGAGCCTCTGGATTGGAAGCGAGGCTATAAGAACCCGCCCCTACCGCGCCACCGCCTACTCCTGGTGTCTAGGAAGCCTCACGTGTGCCTCGGGGCCCCGCCCCAACCCGCAATAGGCGGAAGTGGCCCGGCACCTACACGTAGTGATTGGCTGTCGGCGGGGGTGGGGACGTGCGATTCATTCACCGGGGTAGCACGTGTTTCCCCAAACCGCAAGCACAACAGAAGCTGCGGAGCTCTGGCGTCCCAGCTGAACGCAAATACACGTTAGCGATTGGAGAAGTGGTAGCAGGAAAAGCATTTTTTCAGGGTGGAAGGAAGGAAAAGGCCGTGGTGCCATCTGGCCTTATATGATTGCGTCCTTTAGCAGCCCCGTGGGTGGTGATGGTGGTCAGCAGTCTGCCTCTGTGTGACCTTGGACAAGTAGCTTCACCTCTCTGAGCTTCTCTTTACTAAGTGCAGAGTGAGCCTCTCAGGACCAAAGGGATTTAGAAATATTGGTTGATGTACAATAGGAAATCGTAAAATGGGCGCTGTGCCAACCAGGGAATAGAGAACTGACGAACACAAACCAAAATTTCTGCCTACCAAAAAGAGGAGAATGACAAACAAAATCAGCAGTAAGTCAGATGGTGATCAGGACAAGGAGAAAAAATAACCTGCTACAGACAAGAGGGTCAAGGAACGTGAGAACATCGTGTTAACTAGAAATTGCTTTTTGAGCAGAGAGATACTGTATTACAACTCCTTCCTCTTCTTGGACTTTATTATGTAGTATGTGAGAGTTTGACACACCAGCTGGAGGTGGTGGTGAACACTTGTAGGCCCAGCACTTGGGAGCCTGAGGCAGAATGATGATCACTGTGAGTTCAAGGCCATCCTGGGCTACATAGACCCTATCTCAAAACAAAACAACAAAAATAAAGATAGTTTGTCTTGCTAATTTCTTTGTTCTTCCTTCCACTTATCCTGCAGAACCCCAACCCTGGATAGATCCAATACAGCTAATTTAGTAGTAAAACAAGAGTTTAAATTCCAATGTTTAGATACATGCATTCATTTGATCAGTACGCACATGTGCCTCGGGGTGGCTTGCTGGACACAGTGGTAAGCAAGATATCACCACATTCCATCGGAAGCTCAAATCCACTTTTCTTGAGAGGAGGGTGGCATTGATGAATCCAGGCCTTGACACTGAGCTGTATGCCCAGCTTACTATTTATTTATCTAGAGAAAGGGTCTACCTAAATCTTAACTGCTGGGATTACCATGTGAGTAACTATAACTATGTCCAGTTCCTTTTTTTTTTTGAGACAGGGTCCCCTTTGTAGTTCAGGCTAGCCCTGAGCTCACATCACAACAATCCTCCTGCCTCTGCCTCCTGAGTGTTGGGATTACAGGCATGAGCCTCCACGCCCAGCACTGTGGTATGTGGTACTGATTTACTGCTGGATGTGAGTCTCCACACCCAGTATTGTATGTGATTACCGGGGGATCGAACTCAGGCCCTTGAATTTGCAAGACAGGCACCAGAACCACCGAGCTAAATCCACACTCCCCCCACCCTTTTAAATCTGAAAAAGAGTTGAAGCAATGTGACCTTGGGCAAGTCCCCTCTCCACCTGGTCTGAATTTTCCCATAAAACAGGTGAGACATAGGGACACAGTATAATTGTTCATTGTCCCTATCACTCTGCTAGCTCATTCCTCACTATATCCTGTCTGTATCTTATCTCCTCAGTTGTGTGTTTGTAATAAGACATTGATCCCTGTGTTCTTCACTGGCAAGGCCCTGCTTTAGCACTGGGCATTCAAAAGGGCCTTTGAGTGATGGAGTGACTCAGTTCTGGATGTTCCCTGGGAATTCCTGTTCAAACCAGAGAGCAAATGGCTCCACCCTCGTTCAGATGACTCCTACTTCTCCAGCAACTGACTTAGGTTTGAACAAAGAAATTAACTGAGAGGGGCGGGGACTTAGCTCAGTGGTTCCGGCGCCTGTCCTGCAAACTCAAGGACCCGGGTTCGATCCCCGGTAACCACATACAATTCTGGGTGTGGAGACTCACCCCAGCAGCAACCAGTACACATACCACAGTGCCGGGTGTGGTGGCTCACACCTGTAATCCCAGCACTCGGGAGGCAGAGGCAGGAGGATTGTTGTGATGTGAGTTTGAGGCTGAGCTCGGGGCCAGCCTGAACCACAAAGCGAGACCCTGTCTCAAAAAAAACCTAAAAAAAAGAAATTAACCGAGAGACAGGCATGTTGGTGCGCATCTGTAATCCCAGCACTCAGGAGGATCTGAGTTTAAGGCCAGCCTGAATGATATACAAAGATATACAAAATGATATACAATGATATACAAAGACTTGTCAAGAAAAAAATTTTTAATTGAGAACTAGAAAATGGACTGTTGTGTGGATTCTTATCAGCTAACTTCACTATCTCTATTATCTAGTACAATTAGACTGAAAAACTAGACACCTTGCTGCCCAGGCTCACTCCTACCCCCAGGATGAGTTCCCCAAAAGGACACAGTTGGGAAAGTATTTCATTCCAGGCACAAAAAATTCTGTGTATCAAACAACCTGGGTGAGGAGTCTGATATGGGTGGAGAAGAGAGTGCATCCTACTGGCCACAGTGTGGCTCAGTCTACAATCCAGGCCTCAGCTGGGCAGGATGGTGCAAACTTGTAAGCCAGAAATACTCAAGAACCAGAAGCAGGAGGACCTAGAGTCGAGGGCTATACAATGAGACTCTGTCTTTAAAAAGAAAATGAAAGGCCTGAGATTTAGCTCAGTGGTTCCAGGGCCTACCTTGGAATACAAGGTCTCGAGTTCAATTCTCCCAATCCCCAGTAACCCACATACCACATACTACATACCACAGTGCCAGGCATGATGGCTCATGCGTGAAATCCCAGCACTCAAGAGGCAGAGGCAGGAGGATTGCTGTGAGTTTGAGGCTCGCCGGGGCTATAGAGTGAGCTCAGGACCAGCCTGAATTACAAAGTGAGATCCTGTCTCAAAAAAAAAAGAAAAAGAAAAATATTGCCCCAATTTCTCCCATAGTAAGAATCTTCAGTCTCCCCAGATTTTTAAAACCCAAGCCAAACAGACTCCTGGACCTACCCCCACCCCTGTAGATTATGATTCAGTAAATCTGGAGTGAGGCTGGGAATCTTTTTAATCATTTTTCTTCTTGTTTTTTTTTTTTAGGTTTTTTTGAGACAGGGTCTCGCTTTGTGGTTCAGGCTGGCCCTGAGCTCAGCCTCAAACTCACATCACAGCAATCCTCCTGCCTCTGCCTCCCGAGTGCTGGGATTACAGGTGTGAGCCACCACGCCCGGCACTGTGGTATGTGGTGCTGATTGCTGCTGGGTGTGGGTCTCCACACCCAGTATGGTATGTGGTTACCAGGGATCAAACTCAGGCCCTTGAGGTTGCAAGACAGGCACCAGAACCACTGAGCTAACTTCCCAGCCCTTTCTTCTTGTTTTTTTAAGCCAACCCCTAATGATTCTAGAGATCTGGGAAGCTTGGGAAACTAAGTTCTCGGGAGATGGAGGCAGAAGTGAGGCCAGACGGAAGTGCTGAGCCAGGCTGTGAGGGGCTGGCCAGGAGTTTGGCTCTGGAGCATAGCACAGAAGCAGCAGGACCCTGTTGAGAGGGGAAGTGGTGTCCTGGAAGTCTGGAGTGCAGCTCTCTCTACTGCTTCTCCCTGTTGCTTCAGTGTCATCCACTTTCTAGAAAGTTCTGGGCTTTTTGTCTTTCTTCACTCCCCATCTTCTCCACACATATGAAAATCAAGAGTTGATTTTTTTTTTCCCCTGGAGATAGGGTCTCTCTGTGTAGTTCAGGCTGGCCTCAAACTCCCAGCATTCCTCCATCCTCAGTCTTTCCAGTTCTAGGATTACAGGCATGTGTCACCATGCCTGGCCAACAGCTGAAATTAAACCAGACAAAATGGTACACACAATGTCTGTCAATACTCAGGAGGCTGAAGCAGGAGGATTTTGAATTGCCAGGCTGGACTACATAGTAGTACCCTGCCTCAAAAAAAAAACAAAAGAGAACTGATTTAGCACATAGAAAGTGCTGAATAAATAACTGGAAGAAGAAAAAAAAAAAGCCATGAGAGTCACTTCTTGTGTTCAGCAGTGAAAATACATGATGTAGATGGAACTGTCCAAGAGGTCAACAGTCCAGGGAGAGAGGCAGGAGTCCAGAGGGCACCCACCACCTCTAAGGGGGAGGGAATGTTAAAGATGTAGCAACCTGGAACAGACCAGGGCAGGTCAAGGAGCATGAGGGGGAAACTGCCAGAGGGGACTCTGACCGCCTGAGCCAAGGAGGAGGAAAATGAGATTCAGTCCCTGCCCAGGCTTTCACAGCACTCATTGCACAGAGAGAGGGAAAGGTAACTATATTGATAAACAATCCTGGGCAGAGGGAAAGGTCCAAGCAAAAGCAGGATGGCGTGACTGGGTGGAGGAAGGCAGGGCACAGCACTGCAGCTCAGTAACCAGCTCACTAAAACGTTCAGGAAGCTGTGAGGAGGTCCAGGAGCAACTAGGACAAGGACAAGGAGACCAGAAGTCAACAGCAGATACCTCGAGACCAGTAACAACCCACCCAGAAACCCCCAGGAGGCTTTACCCTGACCAGCTCAGGGGTGGCAGCTCTTCTCCCTTAGGATGGCAGCAGAGCAGTGGACAAGTTCTGGCAGCTGGAGGCCTCTGAGGGCCTGCCTGCTGTGAGAAGCGAGGATGACCCTTGCTGAGGATGGAGGTGGGGCGGCTCGACCTCTGTGAAGAGGCCCATAAGTGTCAGCAGGAAGGACAGAACTCTCTGTGGGGGCTGAAGCTCTCTTCTATTCTAAGCCACAGGGACCCCTTGGTCTGTGTGATAGGGCAGGGCAGCTCAGGAGTAGTTTTGCTTTTTTTTGAGACAGGGTCTCACTTTGTAGTTCAGGCTGGCCCTGAGCTCAGCCTCAAACTCACATCACAGCAATCCTCCTGCCTCTGCCTCCCAAGTGCTGGGATTACTGGCGTGAGCCACCACGCCCGGCACTGTGGTATGTGGTTACCAGGGATTGAACCCAGGCCCTTGCACTTGCAAGGCAGGCGCTGGAACCACTGAGCTAAATCCCTGGCCCAGTTCTGCTTTTTTTGATATGTTCCCCTCCCCCGATCTCAAAGGGGACCAGCCATTCCACTGGAGCACTTGGGGTGGCTCCTTACACAACCACCACAAAGCCGTGCTGCGTCCTTGTGACAGTGAGGGTAGCACTTGGTGGCCCCTTCCTTGGGGTCACACCCCATCACCTGGGACCTTTTAGACTGTGTGGAAATTGTACAACTCTGTAAGACAGCCTTGGCCCCTCTCGTATACCTGGTCTTTAGTCAGTCTGGGCTACTCCACTGGGCACATGGGGCCATTGTGAAACTCACAAGACATTCAGATCTCTTACTGGACACAGTGTGGCTCAGTCTACAATCCAGGCCTCAGTTTACCTTGGTGATCTTGGGCTGCAAAGTCTATCAGCTTCAAAGCATCTCCTCCTCTCCATTTCCATGCCTCTGAACCTAAAGTCACCAAGAAACCAAGGAAAGGCAAAGAGACAGCCACCCCACAGTGCCCCAAGTTTTACTGAGATGATATCAATGCTGGTGCTGCCCCATACCCCTAGCCCAGTCTCTGCCACAGCCAGCAAGCAGTTTCTGCCCTCTCCAACTCCTGCTTCGATGCTCACACGCCCTAGAGAAAGTCCTCAAGGAGGAAGCTGCTCGTTCCTGCACTATGCCTTAACCAGGGTTCTAGGTCCGTTCAAGCTGCTGACCTCTGGCTGGACAGAGGCCGGGGTGGACTTCCACCCCACTCTGAGATATATACAGTTTTGCTCTGGGAAGCAGGAGGGGTGCTGTGCCCATTTGCCAGGTATGCACACTGAGGCTCAGAGAAAAGTGACTTCTCACCTTGTTACAGGGTTAGGGGCTAAGTCAGGAACCACTGGGAAGTGCTTTTTCTGCTTCTCTGGCCACTTGGAAAAAGAAAAAGCAAGAAAGTGCAGAATGCAGGGATTTTGTTTTGACATTTGCATCCGAAGATCACAGTCCTCAGAAGCAGAAAGAACTTGAACAATCATGTTCCCAAGATGTTCCACAAGACAAAGAGCACCTCAGTCCTCATGTACAAACAACACAACTCAGGTCCCTATCTGGCCCTGTCTGTGCAATAGGCTTGCAATGGGACCCAGCGATTGGTAGCAGTTTTGTCGTCTATTTTTCAGAATCAGGGACTGGCCCGGGGCTTTTGTACTTAGTTACATCTCCAGCCTTTTTATTCTGAGACAGGGTCTCACCAAGATGTTAAGTTGCCCGGGCTACACTGGAACTTGAGAGCCTCCTGTCTCATAGAATGCTGGAATTACAGGCATGCACTCCTACACACGACTCCGAGTGGTTCTTTTTAACAAGGGAAGTTTGGTGAGGAACATTTGATTAGGCCTGCTCAGCTCCATTTCAAAATAAGGAAAAGGCTCAGATAAAGGGACAGACCCACATTCAGCAGTCATTGGATCCTGCCTAGTTGAAGACACTCAGGAGCACCTGTGTTACCGCCTCTGAGGCTCTCCCACAGAGCTCAGCTGCTTCCTCCACACTCAGAATAATCCTATCCTAATCCTTCAGAGCACTGTTGAAATTAAATACAGCCACATACTGGAAGCCCTTAGCTCAGTTCCCAGCACATAGCAAGGGCTCAGCACCTGGGTGCTCTTATAATAGTTTTTTTCAGCAGCAGTGTTAGTATTTACCACTCACTTTGATTTCTCTAGGTGATTCAGTGGCCAGGCTCTGGCCCTGGACCTGATAGCCTCACACTCCAGCTTCCTATGGAGACATAAAAACCAAAATGGGTGGGCTGAGGACTTAGCTCACGTGGTACCATGCCTACTTTGGAAGTACAAAGGCCAGAATTCTATCCCTGGTACCACACACACACACACACACACACACACACACACACACACAGACAACCCAAAATGGTAGCCACTTCTGGTACCGCCATTCTGAAGTAAAAGAACGTGGGTCCCAGATACTCTGGATTATAAGAGTCAATCAGAAGAGAGTAGAGTCACAATACCAGTTGAATATAAACCAATGGTTTTCATTTAAATAGCTACACTATCTCACCATATTTTCAAGGAGAAAATCCAGTGACTCCTGATTAAACCTACAGTGCTGGCCGATCATCCTAGAGGACACAGGAAAACTCAGCCCACCACACACACAAAGGGTAGAAACTAGTTCCCTGGAGACTCCGGGTGCTCCATTTGCCCTGGAGGCTGAGCACCCACACCACCTCCTCCCAGAAGCCTGCCTGAACTCCCCCCAATTTCCAGCCATTCTCTTCCATGCACCCTCAGCTCTGACCGTCTCTCATAAGCTCTGACCTCAGCTCTGACTGTCTCTCCTAAGTCACCCTCCATGTCCACAGACTCTGATCCACCCACCTCACTCCAAGGCCCCACCGAACAAGTCTGTCCCATAGTATGGAGGACAGCGATCTCACCGGTTCACCTGAGGAGCAGGTAGGTAGCTCAGACCTCTCTGCAGTCAGCATCGTCATGTGGGAAATGGATGCCAGTGTGTTTTATCACTTCTACTCTTCACACACTTAACCTCTCAGAAAAAGGTTACTGTCCTGACGAATGGGCGGCGGGTATCCTTTCTTAATGAGGTGTGAAATGAGGCTGCTTCCATCAATGCCACCTCAGATCTGGTGACGGAGATATAATCCCCACTGTGTAGCTGAGAAAGTTGAAGAGTGTGAGGTTAAACCACTTAGGCCCACGGCCAGCACGTGAAAGAACAAAGCTTTAAATGCAGGCAGTGGGGTGGGTTTGGAGTCCCAGGTCCCCAAGCCAGGAATCTCAGTGACGCTGGCCTGCTGGTGTTCATGTCTTCGTGTGACCCCCGCTCACCCCGAGGCTACGCTGCACCTGATGACTGGCTGGAAGGAAGAGAATACAGCAGAGATAATGGGCTGTCACTTCCGGGCTTACATTGCTGGGGATTCCAGCTTCTCTTGTTTTCCCTGTCTGGCCCTCTCTTTGGCTCACTCTGACTGAAGACAGCTGCCGTGCTATAAACTACTTTTTGGAGAAGTCAAAGGAGCAACGGCCAACAGGCAATGAGAAGCTTCAGCCCTGAACCCAGCCAGCTGAGGGTGGGGGGATCCTGCCGCAAATGGCAAGGGTGAGTTTGAGGCCCATCCGCCTGCAGTGGGACCTGGAAACGCCCTCCACGGTGGCCTGGAGAGACCCTAAGCCACAGTCCCACTAAGCTGTGTCCGATGCTGGACCCACAGAAACTGAAATGATAACTGTCTTTCCTAAGTCACTAAGTTTATGTTAAGCCACCACCTCTCATATTAACTATCGAGAGGTTTAAATGATATTAACAGAAGGATTAGCTCCAGAATCTGTGCAGATGTTCCACACATTCTGGTTAGAAGCAGAGGAGGAGGAGGAAAAGACAACACGGGCCGGTCCCTTGGCCTGCATTTCTGGCCCCACAAGTAATTTGTCACACAACAGTGCACAACTAATAGTTTCCTGTATTTAACACCAGGTATTTATACCTCGTCAAGTCCTGGGGACACAGATGAAAACAGTGTAGTCAGTGCCTTCATGGAGTCTGCTAGGGGAAGGCACACGTGTAGGCTGGTGTTCTCTGGGCATTGGAGGTCTGTAGAGGGGACGTCCACCTTACCCCGCATGGAGGGCTCTGGGAGGAGTCATTCCCAGAGCAGAATGTTGAAAGGTGAGAACCCTGGCCAGGTGAGAAAGTCAGGAAGTAGCAGGGAGAAAGGCTAGGAATATGTATTTTCTTCTTTTCTCAGTGAATGGGAGGCAGTGTCTGAAGATTACAGATTTAGCAGGAGTGTTCTGCAGCTGTGTGCTCCAGCCTGACATGTCTCAGAAGTCTGAGTCAGCAGGCTCCGCCTGGTGCAGGCCCAGGAGAGAGGATTTGAGACTGCCTTGCTGAGATGCAGGCACTGAGGGGTGGATGATGGCCGAGCTGTCTTCTAACTGGGCTGAGGTGTCCAGGGAGTTAAACATAGGAAGTGGGTACAGTTGGAATAAAGAGGCTCAGGGGCACATCAGGACTGATGTTTGGGACAGGCTGAGGCAGAAAGTAAAGGCCTCTATTGTACAATTCTCTTCATAGCGGCCCTGGCTTCATGCCTTTGAGTGGGAGCTGAGTCTAGTCTACCTAACACGGACATGATGGTGCACACTTGGAATCCCAGCACTTGAAAGGCTCAGGCAGGA
>PVIR01043041.1:0-11941 GCA_004026965.1 Petromus typicus | reverse complement strand
GGTGCTTCCAAATGGATCCACCTACAAGTCTTCAAAGGTTGTTAATATATTCCCTTGCATTATAGATGTAAGGAAGATGAGAATCTTAAGATAGAAAGGATGTAATTATTTGGATGGGCTCAATATTGTTATAAAGGACCTTATAAAGAGGCAGGATGAGCAGAGTCAGAGAAGACACCTTCCAGAAAGGAGAGAGGTTGATCAATTTAAAGATGTTAAATATGGCTGTGAAGACACCAAGGGAACATGAGCAAAGGCATAGGACAGCACCTAGAACCTTTCTGAGGTTTCAGTGATATAAATGACCCACTGTGTCATGCATGCTATAGGTTTTCTATCATTGCCCTAAAAGCTGGAGGAAAAGACAAGTGAGAAGTTTCCTTCCAAGAGCCAGCAGAAAAAAAAAAAAGCAGTTTTTCCAATACTTTAGTTTTAGTCCCATGAAGCACATTTTGAACTGTCCTCCTCTTCCTGGGTGATTTTTTTTTTTGAGGCAGGGTCTTGCTTTGTAGTTCAGGTTGGCCCTAAACTCATTATGTAGCCCAAATTTCCCTAACTCACATCAATCCTCTGGCCTCTGCCTCCCTAGTGCTGACATTAT
This sequence comes from Petromus typicus, assembly GCA_004026965.1. NCBI lineage: Eukaryota > Metazoa > Chordata > Mammalia > Rodentia > Petromuridae > Petromus > Petromus typicus. The sequence goes on along the minus strand of PVIR01043041.1, from coordinate 11,340 downwards.
ACCTGAAGATAGTGGTATGTGGTACCAGGGATGGAACTCAGGACCTGTGCTTGCAAAACAAACACTGGAACCACTAAGCTAAATCTCTGGCTCCCTCCTCTTGTTATTTTAAGCCACTAAACTTGTTGTAGAAAAAAATGGGAATTAATATATCATAGCATTGAATATAACATTTTGAATGTACAAAATAACACTTCTCTTAAAGCCAAAGAAAATATGGAGAGTAAAAATCAATGAAGAAAATACACATGAAGAGGTATTTATAATTTTTATTTATCAGAGGAATGCTAATTAAAGCCAAATAAAATACCAGTGCACATCTAGTAGAGTGGATATAATTTTTTAAATGGAAATATAAAATTTTAGCAATGTAGGCTTATGATGCTCTCATGTCTTTCTGATAAATATGTGAAATGATATCACCTCTTTGCAAACTGTTTCAGAGGTTCCAATAAAGTTAAATATGCACCTAACTTACTATTTAAAGACATTGTCCTGAAATAAGTACATTACCGTGAAGAGAAATATACAAGTGGTTTTGTAACAACTTTATTGATAATGTCTCTTTTACGAGTTCAGTTCTGTTCCCTCTAAAAAAAAACATGGTGAACTCATATCTCTTAATAGCTCAGGATGTTATCTGCCTTAGAAATAAAGTTGATACAGAGAAAATCAAGTGCAAATGAGGTCATTGGGATATGCTCACATCCAGTTAAGTGATGTTCTTATAAAAAAAGGAAAATTTGTCTAGAGTTGTTTCTGGATCATCTAAACTACTCCACTAGTCCTCAGGTCTGTTGCTTTGCCAGTACAGTTTAGGGAAAGATTTCATGAACAAATCCTCTATAGCACAAGAACTGATAGAAGAAATCAACAAATGGAATCTCATCCTATTGAGAGGCTTCTGCACAGCAAAAGAAACCACCAGCAAAGTGAAAAGGCAACCAACAACATGGGAAAAAATATTTACAAGTCATTTCTCAAGGGTTACTATGTAGAATATTTTAAAAACTTAAAAAAATTAGCCCACCCAAATTGAAAGACCTACTTCAAAAACGGGCATCTGAAATGAAAAGACAATTTTCATAGGAAGAAATAAAAGCATCTAAGAAGCATATGAAGAAATGTCCAGCATCACTAGTCATTCAAGAGATGCAGATGAAAACAACACTGATATTTCATCTCACTCCACAAAGAATGGCTGCTATCTTAAAATTAGCCAGCAACAAATGTTGGTGAGGCTTCAGAGAAGAAAGAACCCTTCTCCACTGTTGGTGGGAGTGTAGACTCGTACAACCCCTGTGGAGATCAGTTTGGAGATTCCTCAAAAAACTATATGATTAGAGATGCCATTTGACCCTGCTATTCCTCTGCTAGGTATATACACAAAAGAATTAAATTCACATCACAGCAGCATATGTGCACCCATGTTTATAGCAGCTCAGTTTGTGATTGCTACATCTTGGAAACAACCTAAGTGTCCATCAGCTGGAGACTGGATAAAAAAGTTGTGCTTCTTCTACAGAATGGACTATTACTGTGTCATAAAAAATGATAAGACTGGACTAAAGCAATGGGCAGCTTTGGAACCAGCGATTGTGCCATTGAATCCACACTGGGGTTGGAGCTTACTGGCCTCCAGGCCCACACCGGAAGAGTGCCCAGAGACTGAGGTTAGCAGCGGGCAACTTCGGAAATGGTTTCTGAGCCATTCTATCTGTGCCAGGGTTGGAGCTTGCTGGCCTCCAGACCCACACCGGAAGAGCGCTCAGGAACTGAGTTTAGCAGCAGCTGCCTTTAAAACGGTGTCTGTTCCTTCGAATCTGCGCTGGGGTTGGAGCTTACTGGCCTCCAGGATCACATCAGAAGAGTGCCCAGGGATTGAGTTTAGCAGGTCAGAGTGTGACTGTCTACACCTCAACTGCAGAAGTATATCCAGTGACCTTGTATTGGTGAGTAAGTGGGCCTGTTGGAACATCAGCCAGTACCATTGCAGCTGCACAGGGCCTACAGCCTACTGGCCTCCAGGCCGACTGCACAACTGAATCCAGAGAATCTGTATTGGTGAGCAGGGGGGCTCATCAGAACCTCAGGCAGCACCATTATTGTAGGGCAGGAACCAGAGCCTTCCTTCCACTAAAGCAAATAGGAGGTGTACTGACTGTATTGATTGACTGCCTCATATGGTGTGCCAGAACTAGGGGTTTTTCTTCAAGTCCCAATACAGACTGCAAACAGCAATCCAGGAAACACTGCTATTTTAAGGTTCCTAACTATTATGAGGAAAGAGACTTGCAAGAAACATTGCCAGAAAACATGGCAGGTACAAAGCCAAAAACAATAGCAAGGACAAAAACTCAGAGATGAGGAAACACTCAAAGTCTCAGATACAAAAATTCTCACCTTAAGGTAACACAGGGAGAAGGGAAATAGAGAAGTTTGAAGCCCAGTCTCCAGGGTCCTCGGAAATGGTAACCAAAGCAGATCTAGTAAAATGGAAATCAGAACTGATCTCTGAGATGAAAGCAGAGATATTAGACACTGTCAACATGAGGATTAATAAAGCTAAAGAGGAAATCATGGAGTTGATAGAATCCAAGATAGCAAAAACAATGGAACCTTTTAAACACCTACAAGAAGAAGTCCAGGAAATTAAGAAAGAAAATGAAAGCTTGCACAATAGAATGAATTTGGCAAAAGACCAAATTTCAGACCTAGAAGATAGGATCTCAACCAATGAACAGGAAAGGAATAAATTATGGAAAAAAGCAAGCGATAATGAAAAGTCAATCCAACAGCTCTTAGATGATTCAAAGAAGAATAACATAAGATTGATTGGAGTCACCGAGGAAGCAGGAGACAATGCTAAAGTCATCAAAAAGCTATTCACAGAGATAATGACAGAAAACTTCACAGAAGAAGATAAAGAATTGGACATACAAATATATGAAGCATACAGAATGCCACAGGCCCGTGACATGAAAAAATCTACAGCTAGGCATATAATCACAAAAGTCTCAGATATCCAAAAAGGAATGAAATATTGAAAGCAGCCAGAGAAAAGAAAACAGTTACATTGCAAGGGAAGCCCGGCAGGATCACAGCGGACTTCTCAACTCAAACACTCAATGCAAGAAGAGCCTGGAGTGGAGTCTTCCAAGCCCTAAAGGAAAACAACTTCCAACCCAGACTAATGTATCCTGCAAAACTATCCTTCAAAATTGATGGGGAAATAAGATACTTCCATGACAAAGAACACCTGAAAAACTTCACAAACACAAAACCTGTGCTCCAAAACATTTTAAGGAATATCTTGGAGAAAAATAAGTGAAATAAATAGGGCACAGATAGGTACATGTTGCATCTTTTCTCTGGTATGAGAAAATAAAGATGTAAATGAGTCCTAGCATTGTATGTTATATATTGTGAAATAGAAAATGCTCAATGTAAAATAGGGTGAAGGGGGGAAATGTTGAGATTGGAACAAAAAAGTAAGGAAACAAATTTTATGTATATGGGGGGAGTGGTAGGGTGGGTATGGCTATGGGAAAAAATGAGAATTAAGTTGTGTCTTATACTGGTACAAATCCCCATTATGGAGTGCAATCATGATGTGTATATTTAATGTACCAATAAAGATTAAAAAAAGAAAGACAAAGATACCGTACCTGATTTTTAAAAAGAATACAGAACAACACAATATTGCTTTAAAAGAAAATATATAAATCAATGAAACAGAGTAAAAATCCCAGGGACAAACTCAAGAATTTAGTATCAGTTGATCTTCAGTATGGTTCTCAAGAACATTCAATAAGGAACAGAAAGACCATTCAGGAATTGCATGGGGAAAACTAATGTCCAGCGGCATGAGAAGGACACGTAGAAAGTTAATTTTAAATGAATTTTAAAAACTTAAATGTAAAAGATGAAACATACAAACTGCTAAGAAGAAGAAAACCAGGTAAAAGCCTCTTGACGACAGCTTGTTGACACATTTTTTTGGATATGATCCTCAAAAAATAGACCACAAAAGTAACAATGGATCGTTGAGATTGCAACAAACTCAGAAACTCCAGGGTAGTGAAGAAAACACTAACAAAGTGAGGAGACAACCTACATAATGGCCCAAAATATTTTAAAACTAATTTGATAGAGGTTAATATCCAAAATGTATGAAATACAAGCCCTTCATAGCAAGAAAACAAATTGTCAGAGGATCTGAACATACACGTCCTCCCATGATGGGTCAGTGGGGAACAGCTGAGTCAGGTGGAATTTCTGGTTAGCTCTCTTAGACATATGATCCTGATTTCCACAGTGTCTGTACCAGTTCACATTCCCACTCACGATGCAGAAGAATGTCTGTTCTCCTGCAGCCTCACTGGCCTTTGTTATTTTTATCTTTTCTTTTTTGGAGTACGGGGGATTGAATTTAGGACTTTGTGCTTGGCAGTCAGGCACGGCTCAACTGAACTACATCCGCAGCCTGGATTTGGTTTTCTTGACAATAACCATTTTTCCTGGAGGACAATGGAATGATGGTCGTGTTTTAATTTGCATTTCTCCAATAGCTAGAAATGTGGGAAATACATTCATGCTTTTATTGGGCAAACACATGTCTTCTGAGAAGTGTCTCCATTTCAGTTACCTATTTTTTTGATTGAGTCTTTTACTTTGAGAGGCCTAATTTGTTGAGTTCTTTACATATTCTCATTATTAGTTCCTGTTTCCAAGATGTAGCTGACCAAATAAATAAATAAAATGTTTCCCATTTTGTAGATCATCACTTCACTCTGTTGACTGCTTCCTTGCTGAGTAGATTTTTAATATAATATGGTCCTACTTGTTGATTCTTGATGCTATTTCTTGTCTTATTGGGGTTCTGTTTAGAAAGTTCTTTCTTATCTATCTGTTGAAGAGCTTTACTATTTTATTTTCCTGCACATTAAGTGTCTTGTTTTAATATCTATGTCTTCAATCCACTTTGATTCTATTTCAGCACTAGGTGACAGATATGGGTCTAGATTCGATCCTCTGGGTGTTTACAACCAGTTTTTCCAGCACCATTTGTTAAAGAGGCCACCTTTCCTCTGTCCTAGGAGGAGGAAGGAAAAGAACAAGATTCTCAGGAGTGAGAGAAATGAAAGAAACTTGGAAAAATATGAGCAATGCATAATGAAAGGATTGGCAAAATTGTCAGTGTCATAGTGATCCCTTCTGTAAGTTGTGTTCTGTTTTCATTCAAGACTGAGAAATGTGAACAGGACATTTTAGACTGCACCCCCAACCCACCCCACCCCACCCAACTCCCCACACCTCTACCCCTGGCCACCAACAAAGAGAACAAATCAAAAAGCCTGCCTGTCTTCCTCTCACCCCGACTGGCCACGCTGTCTTCTCCCTACTGGAGTTTCACTGAATATGGTGTTAATTCTGGCAATTTGGTAGGGACTATTTGGGTTTCAGCCATGTTCACTTAGGTCTTTTTTAAATTTTTCAATTATTTTTATAATTATCAATGTAAATATTACATTCACAAAGCAATAAGAGGTGACTTCACCCTCTGGAGTTAATTAAATACCTAAAAATAGAAACAGCTAATCTGCTAAGGCTGAATAACCTACTGATTTAAACATGTGCTTTAATTGCAAGTGGAATGAGCTTGAATTTTAAGTTTTATTTTTATTATAAATCTTACTATCTTCATTTTCTCTTGATTGCTAATGGATAAGAATAATTTTTCATTTAATTATTTCATCATTCCAATCTATTATATATCTAATAAAATATTTAATTTACATATCGCTTAAAGAACTAAACATATAATATTAAATCTAATTTTTAGAAAAATTTACTATATTTTACTGGACAAGTAACCATCTCTGTGGTACTTTATAACCATTTATTGCTCAGCATATTTCCCTGGGAAATCTGAGCATGTCTCTGCAGCTTCTGGAAACTAGAACAGCCCCCACAACAGCAATGTGTTCAAAGGAAATTTCTGTTGACTATCATTCAATCAAGACCAGTGTTCCCAGAATGTTAAAATCTAGTAATGCTTGCTGTTTACACAGCTGGATGATGCTGTGAGGGACACCTCTCTATTTGTCTCATTAATTCTCATCTATTCCCGGACACGGATTCACTTCAGGACAGCTTGCCCATTGATAAAACTAGGTGTTCCTTATTTTATGGCCAATTTGCTTCTAGAATCATAATTATAGAATGAATCATTTCTATGAGTAGACACTGTTCTACAAATTATGTTCTCTAATATCACAGCAATATTTATAGTGGGGGGAGTCTCATGCTGGGCTAAGGCAAAAGTTATCAACTATGAAATGTTTGCATTGTCAAAGGAAAAGAGGAGCAATGTCTATGGTTTTGTTTTGTTTTTTAGTTTTTGGTTTTTTGAGACAGGGTCTCACTTTGTAGTTCAGGCTGGCTCTGAGCTCAGACTTAAACTCACAGCTACCCTCTTGCATCTGCTTCCCGAGTGCTGGGATTACAGGCATGAGCCACCAAGCCTGACACTGTGATACGTGGTACTGATTGCTGCTGGGCGTGAGTCTCCATGCCCACCATTATTGTATGTGGTTAATAGGGGATCCAACCTGGGTCCTTGCACTTGCAAGACAGGTACCAGAATCACTGAGCTAAATCCCCAGCCTCAAAACATCCATGCTTTATAATTAGGGAGCTGATTTCCATGGACAGTAGAGCCCACTTCCCTCACCAGAGAGTCATTCCCTATGTCTACCTAGATACACTAAGCATCTTTTTATACATCCAGCTCTCCACCACTGTATGCCTTGGATTGCCAAGACAATGATCAGAGCTGAGAGGTCTGACAGATTTTTCTGTTTTTCTTATGTTTTTCTGTTTTGGTACCAGGAATTGACCTCAGCATCTTGCACTTGCCAGGAAGATGCAGAGCCACAGAGCTAAATCCCAGTCTCTTGAGGGGCATATTTTCAACACAGGCTGTACATGTAACAGAAATTATTTACTATAATCTTAATCTAAGTTGCTATAGCAAAATACTACAGACAAATGGCTTATAAACAACAAAAATTTACTTTTCACAGTTTTCGAGGCATAGAATTCCTCACAACAACAGTGTATTTGGTTTCTGCAGAGGACCTATTTCCTGGTTCACAGATCGGAACTTCTGGGGTGGTCCTTACCTGCTGGAAGGAAAGACAGAGCTCTTGGGAGTCCTCATATTAAGGCACAAAACCTATTCCTCAGGCTCTGATTTTGTGACCTATTTCCTCAAAGTCCCACTTCCTGATAGCATCGCAGTGGGAATTAGATTTCAACACATGAATATGAGGAGGATACATATATTCAACCACCACCTCACTCTCCCAATCTGTGAAATTAGAAGAAATAATGAACAATACATACTTACTTAACATATATTACTCAAAATTTTTTTTGGATGCCATGATTTTTAAACATATTTGAGGCAATTATGGAAAGTCATAAAACAGGTCATGCAGGATGTGGGGGTAGTCATGGGGCTGCTCTGTACCATAACGGCAACGGTGGTTATGAACTTAAACATCATCCAGAACTTAACAGAACTGAATGCTAAACAGGAGGAATTTTACTGAACATAAATTATGTCTGAATAAAGCAATAGAGAAAAACAGGATGCAAGATATCAAAGAGTCCCAGTTCATGAAGGATATCTTTTGTCATCACTTCAGAAACTGAATGAATTAAGAATGAATTTAATTTTCTTTTAATTCACTCCCTCCTTAAATTAACTTACATTTTACTCCTTGTAAAAATAACACTGCTTCTAGTGTGTTTGATATTGTATGTATGATTTAATAAATTTTTCCAACATTTTCTAAATCTAAAGCAAAATCTGACCCTCCATTACTTTTTCTTACAAGCCCTCTATTTTGATTAGATATATCTAATAATGTGGAGGAAGTAATAAGATCTCCAAAGGCCTGCATTCCTTGTAATACCTGCATTATAGGGATAAACATGTAATAGCACCTGTAAAAATGTCAAGAGTTGCAAAGTTCTGTGTCAACAGGAGCTAGGAAAAGAGAAGGGCTCTTCGTTATTGGAGCTCTCAGATTCTAGAGTTCAACAATAGAATTCACACAGCTCCCCCAGATCAGAAATTGGAGGGCAGCAACTACATCTCAGCTGGAGTCCAGGTGCTTCCTCTTTCTGAAAAAACTTAAGTGAACTTCCACTGGATACTTACTTTAAAATTTTTGACACCCCAATTAGACAAGGTATATGTTGAAGCTGTACTGTAAGAATATTACTCAGTATGAATATATATATATATATATTATATATATATATATATATATATATATATATATATATATATATATATATGCGCCAGGCACAAAACAATGATTAGAACGCTCCACTCTTCTCCACAGTTTCTCATCATTGCAAATCACTTTTTGACTTGCTTTTTAAAGCAGTCTATGAAGTCTGAGTGGGTAGATATATGACCATAAACACTAATGTACCTTCCACTACAGATGAGTCTGGGATATTCAACATCAAACAGACCTATTATTGCAGTAACTGTTGTTTATGACACCAAAGACTAAAATTTTAGGATAATGATCTCGATTCATCTCAATGGCTGGGCGAGTGTCCACACTTGACCAAGCTTATGGCAGCAGAGAGCAATGATTTGGACAGGGCTCTTTGGTGGTTAAATTTATCCATTTTACACAGCAATGCTTGAGAATGTGATAAGAAATCCAAACATTTGGTTTAAAACAGTTTTTCGTTCCCTGAACAAATTGTTCCATCAGAATTGACTGCAAATAGTTTTGTAATGTCCTTAAATAAATTACCTAGTGGGTACTTTATTGGCCATGTCCTGAAATCCCATCATCTAAAAGAAGACCTACACAGGATGGAATTCTCTGTGTGTGTATGTCTCTGTCTGCCTGTCTGTCTCTCTGTCTGTCTGTCTCTGTCTCTGTCTCTATCTCTCTCTCTCTCTCTGTTTCTACACACACACATACACACACACACACACACACACACACACACACACACACACACACACAATGATGCAAAAACAGCAAATGTCCTGTATCAGTCTATGTCAGTGGCATCCTCTAGAGATCTACTAGTTGGAAAAAGGAAAGTTTAAATGCCAAAAGCTCTTCTGTGGTTGCTACAGGGTACTGGACTATGGAGAGTTGAGCTGGGCTGCCTGAGGCTGCTTGGTGCTCTGTTCTCTTTGAAGTATTAGTGCCTATTGGTGTCAGCTGAGCATTCCACAGAGCTAAAAATCTATTTCCTCTGAAGCCTGCTGCTTGGGGGTCAGCTGAACTCTAGTGAATCAGAATCCTGCATAAAGCACAGTGGTGCTGCGTGCTAGTTTAGCACATTTCTGCAGCTGGAGTTGTTTGCCTATTCCTGCATGAAGTGTGAGAACTTGGAATTTCTGTTATTCTTCCTGTTAGCCTACCTTTTATTGTTCTATCTTGCCTGATTATATTCTTTTGATAGGAACTATTTACTTTCACTAAAATTTCGTTTTTATCTTTACTGACTTTTTAATTGAAGTAAAACATATATCCAGCAAAGTGCACAGGATACAAGTGCACATGCTTCACACATGTGTATACCTGCATGACCCTTCCTGAGTCAAGATACATTCACCAGCATGGTTGGTGAAATTTCTCTTGTGCTTCTTCTCAGTAATTACATCCACTGCAAAGGTCAGCACTGTTCTAATTGCTGTCACAAAGAGATGGTGTTGCCTGTACTGAACTTCATGTAAAGAAAATTGAAACTATGTACCCTGGTTTCTCAAAGAATAATTATTTCCTGATTTATCCATGGCATTGTTTATCCTCTTTATGGCCTGCAGTGTTCTGTTGCAGGAATATATCATTTTTTTTTCTACTACACTCTCCTGTTGACAGATATTTTGGTTGTTTATTGGTTTTAGCTACTATGAATAATAACTCTATTAACATTTTCAAAGGGGCACTTTGGTATATATTTCAATTCTACTTTTTTTTCAAGAATATAATTCCTGAGATTTATAAAATGTAAGTTAGTAGACACTATTAATTTCTTTGAAGTGCTCATTTCAGTTTATGCTCCCACCAGCAGTGAAAAAATTTAGACTTAATAATTTAAATTCTTTAACTGTTCGACAAATTAGTGGCTATAAAGTGTTATCTGTCTGTGCTTTTAATTTAAATTCTCCTAGAAATTAATAAAAATCTATTTTTATATTATTATTAATTACTTGGCTGTCTTAGTTATTTGGATAACTTATTTATAAAATTCTGAATTTAAAAAATTTGCATGGATTCTTTCATACTAAGTTGCATGATATCTGTGTACATTCAGGTTGTCAGTCTTGTGTCCCATATATAAGTTGCAAATATTTTTCCCAGTACATGCCTTATCTTTTCATTCTCTTAAAGATTAGTATTTTTTGATAAATTTAAACTGCTGCTTCTCACTTTTATTGTCCAGTGTATCAGTTTTTTATAGTGATAGAAATACATGAATATCCTAAGGTCATAAAAAGACTATTCTCTGTAATCTTGAAACTTTATTGTTCTGTCTTTTCCAAGTAAATCTATTTTTCATCTGTTTATCTCAAATTAATTTTAGTGCATGCTCTAAAATGAGAAAAGGTTAATTTCTTCCATGTACAGAATATTACCACAAAATTTGATTTTAAAAATTACTCATTGTCACACATAAGTGCAGTAGCACCCTTATACTAGGACTCTCTATGTCGATCTATTTTTAGAATTTAATTTAATCCTATTGGTGTATTTGTCTGTCCTTGCATATTATCACACTGTCTTAATTACTGGTGCTTAAGAGTAAGCCTTGAAATCAGTTAGTGTAAGTGTTTCAGCTACGTTCTTCCATATTATCTAAAATTATTTTAGGTTTTCTTGTTTCCATGAATTTCAGATTCTGCTTGTTAATTTCTAGGTAAACCTAGTAGAATAGTGACTAGCACTGCACCAAATTTATAGATCAATTTGAGGAACATGACATCTAACCAAAGTCATATACACAGTATATCTTTCCATTTCATTATAATTTTTTTTAATTTCTTCTAGCAACATTATATCATTTTAATTAGAAATGCCTTACATAAGGTGAAAGGGGACAATGTTGAGATTGTAACAAAAAAGTAAGGAAACAACTTTTATATATATGGGGGGGTGGTAGGGTGGGTGGGGCTATGGGAAAAAATGAGAATTAAGTTGTGTCTTATACTGGTACAAATCCCCATTATGGAGTGCAATCATGATGTGTATATTTAATGTACCAATAAAGATAATTAAAAAAAAA
>PVIR01043040.1:0-12078 GCA_004026965.1 Petromus typicus | reverse complement strand
CAGGCGGCCTCGTCCGCGCTGTCCGACAGTTCTGGCACGTCGTCGTCCTCCTCCACTGCGCCCCGGCCACCTAGCACACGCACGACAGTCAGAGGCGCCAGGCCACCGCGCGAGGTCGGGCGCTAGCGGCTCCGACGCGAGCGCTCCCCACGCCCCGCCCCGCCAGACAGCCGTCCCTCCCCACACCCGGCCCCGCGGCGCGGCCTGCGGGTGCCAGCGGGCCAGGTACCCACCAACAGCGCCTGGCGCTAAGGAGCACATGGCGGCGGAGCCTGGGAGCCGGCGAGGCGGGGGCGCGGAGACCGGCTGACAGCGCGCGCGCGGCCGCCACCTAGCTCCGGCCCGGGACCGCGCGGACACGCGGCAGGGCGCCGGAATCCCTGAGAAAGCCTGCAGACACGATAGCCCGCGCCCGCACGAGCGCTTCCGGCCACGTGCGGTAAGGGGGCGGGGCGAGACCGGCCACTAGGGCGGTGCGCCGGCCACGAGAGGCGGGTGGGCGGGACAAGAGACACAGGCGCCGGTCACGTGGGAATGGGCGTGGTAGACCGCGGGCCCGGACCACGCCCCATGTAGTGGTGGCGCAATGCACGGGAACAGAACCCTACAGCGGAGGTCTGGCGTTGCGGACCTCAGCATGACTGTTGTGGACTCGAGCGGAAGCGGCCCTTGAACGGAAGTACCGGCCGTAGCCGGGAGCCCAACAGTGGAGAGACGCCGCAGCGTTTGTGCTGTTGGACCGACTCCCCTGCAAGTCCTTGACTGAGTGCTTCGGAGGATGGGCGACCCCCAGTGGCGGAGAAATAGCACAGACGGGGGTCCCAGATTCCTGCGGGGCAGGTGGAGGGAGGCGTTGCGGCACTCCACCGTGCGCAATTTCGGGAGACTGTAGGGGCGGGGACGCTTTAAAGGGTCTTAAGGTCTGCGTTAGGATCCTGAGTCCCTAACTATATGATCTTGAGCAGGTTACCTGCCTCCTCTCTCTGTCCCGGTTTTCTTGCCCACAGAAAAGGGGATTATGTATGACTGCATTCACCAAGGGATAGTAAAGATAAAATATACAGAGCGTGGTGGTGCAGGCCGGTAATCCCAGCATTCTAGAGGCTGAGGCAAGAGGATCACAAATGAGCCTAATCTGGGTAGGGAATTTGGCTCAGTGGTTCTGGCACCTGCCTTGCAAGTGCAAGGCCCTGGGTTCTTCCCCACCACATACAACAATGCCCCCACCAGTAATCAGATCCACATACCACAGTGCCGGGCCGTGGTAGCTCACTCCTGTAATCCCAGCACTTGGGAGGCAGAGACAGGATAGCTGTGAGTTGAAGGCTGAGTTTTGGGCCAGCCTAAACTACAAAAATGAGACCCTCTCTCTCCTAAAAAAAAAAAAAAAAAAAAAAAAGCCTAGCCTGTGCAATTTAGCCAACCTATTTTAAAAAGTAAGAGAACTGGAAACAGCTTAGTCCTGGTTTCAGTATCCAGTACCAAAAAAAGCAAAAGTTAATGGATGAGACATGAGACATAAGCGCTAAAGTCATCCTAAACTATGGTGAACTGCTTTTTCCACGTGGGTAAAGCTGTCAGATGCGTTTAGAAGCATTTAGCTGCTGTGTAAAAATACACATCCTTGTGTTTCTTCCTCATTCCTAATAATCTGCGAGACAAGGACAATGGTTTCAGTGGGCGGCGTTTCAGGCTCCAGTCGCTGAGGCTAGCACTGCGCTTGGCATGTGGTTAGGTTGAAGACCATGGCCTAGGCCCTGCTTGAACACGACAGCCCACCTCAACCCACCCCCCTGGCTCCCATCTCAGCCTTTTATTTATTGCTGATCACTGACCGCTGCACAAATAAGTAGGTCCTCCTTTCCTAGATCACCATTTCCAAAACAGGTCCCCTGGGAATCGTTTCTTAACCATCTACCACTTGCTTGCTTGATTGCTTTCTTCTTCCTTCTCATTCTCTTTGTCTTACAACTCCGTTTGTACCATAGGATGAGGACCATTTCTCCTTAATTTCTCTAGAATATTGTATATAGCGTGACTTGAGATAAAACACTTTACACTACTGCTCAACTTTTCTGAATGTACTAGTCTCGCTTCCCTGTGAATGCCTAGAGCACAGACCGGTCAAACGCAGTTCTTGCTTCTACCACACTATCAGAGTGCCCGCTGGCACCCCAGGTTAGGCTCTTCACTCATGTATCCCAGGGCCACAGAGGCGGCTCTAAATAAGCCTTTGCGGAAGGAATTCCAGACTCAAACTTGAATAGGCGCACCCACCTTTTCTTTTCATAGTTCCAACATAACCCTCCTGTGCTCCGCAAGGCCCACTTCTCTCTGTCACACTTGGACAGCAGGCCAATGCCTTTATAACACCCAGTCGCTCAGTGCCGGCAGTAAAAGCAGCTAACCCCCACAGGAGGGGTGACTGGGCCAGAATCTTGGCCCTTAATTCACACATCCTACCAGGATGCGTGGCTGCTTTTCTCTCTAAAGAGTGGACGATGTCTCTGACTGCGAACCCTTCCCTGGCAGTCCTTCACTGTTGAGACCAGAATAGAACACTGAAAGATCTTCTTTGTTAAATGTTTACGAGTAGCAACGTGCTTCTCTTGGCTTTGGCGCTTTGTACATCTTCCTTTCCCTGGCTACATTTTTAAAAGTACAGTACCTGGAGACCCCAGAATCTTATTAGCTATATGAATATTTTGAGGACCATGAGCAATGGAAAAACCCAAATATTTGCCTTTTATTCATCCACAACATATACTAACAATTACCTGGAGATATAAAGATACGGGATGCTCATGCAGGGTGGATTAAAAATACAGACGACGGAATGTGAACAGGCTGGGTGGGGTGGGATCCTGACTGCCACTTTGAGCGTCCCGTCTTCAGCTTTTGGCATCTCCGTAAAGGTGTCTAACCTCAGTGAGCCTCATGTTTCCATCTCAGGTATAAAAATTAAAAAATACTTTAAAGAAAAGGGTAAGAGATAGGAGGACAATATTATTGCATAAGGACTGTTCATAGGATTAAAGTAGAGCTAACGTAAAGACTGGAACGTAGGAAGCTCTTGATAACCACCAGCTACCATATCATCCCACAGTCAAAATGCAAGGCTACTTGAACGTGTTTCAATAATCTACGTGGTATCCAGGATCTGTCCATAGAAGTCCTCTATTTCACCCTGTAAATGGTGTAAGCTTGGCTATGTGTATGTGTAGTTCACTTTAGAGGAGCAGTAAAGGCACGGTTCACTCGCAGGCACACACTGTGCATGAGTGTCTGTGGGAGTCAGCAAATTCAAGTGTTCTCATCATGGTACATGTTTGCCTTGCTGTTGTGACTCTGCAGATGACCATTTCCAAGCCTGCTTCCACTGAAGGGAATTGTAAACAGAAGAGAACTACAAATTCATGTGCCCTTCACCCAAAAATCCTGACCCAGAGCAGTGTTACATGTGGGCTCTAAATCCATGACACAGAGCACAGTGTTTCTTGGGTCTTTGGGGATAAGAACAGTGACACAACAAAGGTGAAGTACACAAATATTTTTTTCTTAGACCCTGAAATTACAGATTTAGTGCTAAGTACTGAGATTTGTGGGCGAAAGCATTTGTGGAGCGTGGTCAGGAACTGACAGAGCTGTCGGCTTTGCCCAGGTCGTGGATGGCCTTGTTCTCCAGCACTTCTGTCAGCTTGGAGCCCGGTCTCACCATGTTGTTCAGCATGGCGCTCACCACCGTCAGCACAGGCACAGACATGCCATTGGCCCACAAGTTTGGTAAGGAGCCAAAAAATTTCCTAGCCAGCCATTCACCCGGCCGAGACTCTTGCCTGTCACACAACAGAACACTAAGGAGAAAAAGAAAAGCAGGAGGAGATTCAGTAACTCGCATTCAGAGCATAGTGGGTGTTAGACCGAAGTGTGTCCCCTCAAGACCTGCATGTTGAAATCCCAATGCACAAGGTGAATGTACTTGGGTTAAATGAGGTCGAAAGGGTGGGACTAGACTAACCCAGGAGGTCTGGTGTCCTTATAGGAAGAGAAAAGAGACAGACATCTGTCCATACACACATAGGAAAAAGCCGGGTGGGGACACAGGAGGGCTGCGAGCTGCCAGCCAGGAGAGAACACACACGCCCCTCCGGCTGTCTTCTTTCCTGCACCCCTGAAGCGGCAGCGTCTCCGGACGAGAAACTGGCTCACCCAACAATGCTTCCTGCCAAGGCAGCACGAACACTTACCCAGGCCTGAATACTGAGTAACGATCAAATTGTAATTCTTCAACCTTGGCTTCCACTTCTCCCTGTTAAGAAAACATTTTCATTAGTGAAGCATAACCAGCTCAGTGAAGTAAGCTTAAGAGAGGAAAAGTGGGCTCTCTGAAGATACTCTGCTTCTGCAGGTCTCAAGACTCATAAACATCCTGACCTAGAACTTTGGATTCAAAAGAGCACAGGGAATTGAGGAAGAGAACGTGTAATCTTGACACGTAAAACAGTTAGGAGCTGTCCAGTAAATTAAAGGCAGTGGGCTCCTTTCCTGTTTTACTGACATTAAAACAAAGGATGTGGTGTTTTACCCACTAAAGCATTTTCCCTTTAGTCCAGAATCACTGCTGTAACTCAGCAGATACTAAGTTGCGTGGGGGGTGGGAAGGGTTTGCAGGTAGCTACAGTGGCCAGAAAATTCAGAGGATGTCTACATTACCCACTTCCCTACCCTGAATTTCAAAAACCAGATGATGCTTGAAGTGTGTTCAGTAAACCCCTCACTTCCATGCTGGGCCATTCCATAAAGAGAAATGCCTGCGGCACTCTGGTCCTGGCTGAGGGGACCTCGAGTGGCCCTGCAATCTGATGCTCCTTCACACCAGGTCCTTCTGCTCCTCGGGCACTGTCTGTACCAGTCAGTGCACACTTACCCTGCCAAATCACATAATCGTAGCTATTTAAAACATTTTTTTTCATTTATTTAACTGGTTCTTTATAGTGTATACATAGTTGTGAAAACTTTTTTTTTTTTTTTTTTTTAGGTTTTTTGAGACAGGGTCTCGCTCTGTGGTTCAGGCTGGCCCTGAGCTCAGCCTCAAACTCACATCACAATCCTCCTGCCTCTGCCTCCTGAGTGCTGGGATTACAGGCGTGAGCCACCACGCCTGGCACTGTGGTATGTGGTACTGGTTGCTGCTGGGTGTGGGTCTCCACACCCAGTATTGTTATGTGGTTACTGGGGAATCGAACCCGGGCCCTTGCGCTTGCAAGACAGGCGCCGGAACCACTGAGCTAACTCCCCGGCCCAGTGAAAACTTTTATGCTGTGCAAACTTTTAAGCCCATGATTTAAGCCTTAAAGTTTGAAATCTAAGAAATCCCATACCACTAGTACTCATACCAGTCTCCTCTCCCCACACCCTACCCTACTACTACTCTACTCTCTGGAATTCTGCCTACTTTGAGAATTCTTTTTATAGGTGAGTAATATTCCATGTATCGAGCTGCTCTGGTTCATTCATCTATTCATTGGCTGAGGACATCTGCTTTATATCATGCTGGCTACAGTGAATAGTGTAGCTTTTGGCATTCATCTACAAGTGCTTATGTACACATCTGTCTCATGCTTAGCTTTTTAAGACACACATTTTTTTTATCATAAGCATTTTGAAAAAGAAAATGCAGCAGGCCTGAGGCTGCAAGGGTGGCTCCCAGTTTATATCTGGGAACCTGGATTTCAGAAGCGTTCCTGCCATTCCCTCCATGATTAGGGTCAGGCGCTGTGCCTAAAAGTGCAGTCTGGTCTGAGCACCTGCTTTGCTGCTGGTGCGCCACAATTTTGGTAAGCCTAATCTCACCTGTGTGAGAGACTCCCATAAAACCCCTGGATCAGGTATCTTAACAACTATACATGCAAAAGTAGGGCTGGACATGTTTTTGCTTTTAAAATAGAAATGAGGGTCAAGGATTTCGCTCAGAGGTTATGGCAATTTAACTTTTTAATTAAAAATGATATGTATCTTCATGAGGATATAGTAAATATAAAATGTGCATGAATTTTAAAACAACACAAAACTTTTATGAAAAGCTGAGCTTATAATTAGCACACTGCTTCAGGCTAAATGTCTCCAGATCTCCCAAGAATTATGAACTGCTCCTCTCAATCATAGAGAGGAGCAGTAAGGAAGTATACCCGAGGCATCACAGCCTGCAGGCCTCCTCCAGCACTAAAATGCCCTTGGCATTCCAGGCCAGAACTGTCCCAGCCCCCTGGAAGAGGTTGGGAGTGGTGGTGCACACCTGTGACCCCAGCCACTTGGGGGGCTGAGGCAGAATGGTCACAAGTTCAAGAGCAGCTGGACAACTAGCTACCCTGTCTCAGGGAAGTCAAGGTGGCTGGGGCTGTGACTCGGTGCCAGAGCTTTCCTGGCAGGCACACAGCCCTGGATTCTGCTCCCCAGCACCCTCCCCATATGCCCCCCACACACAAAGGAGGGAAGACACTGCAAATTATCTTTCAAGTCACTTCTGCTTCCTGAATATATCCCTGCAAAAACAGCCCCTGCAGCTATGAAAAATGCAGAATTAAATGCACTTCATGCTTTTTAAATACTACACAGCAATTTGTATTACTTAGTACTGCCAGTTGGCCCAAAGAATATTGAAGACAGAAATGTGCACAAACCTTCACTTGCAAATACAAAAATTTGCTGGACTTATCGGCGCCTCGAGAGGACAGCAAGTTGAAATGTTTGCAACCTCCAGTTTTTGCCAGCTCTGCCGACTTCAGCACATAATCTCGGTCAACACGAACAAATCCCTCCTGAGGGGAAAAGGATGTCAGTTATTTCCCAGAGGCCTCAGGTTCATTTTAAAGATGACAACTTAGTCCGGGCATCGGGCTGGGAGGAAAAGGGCTCTAAGTAAAGTGCACCCAACAACACAGGGGAGTCAGGGTGACACCAGGGACCAGCTCCAGCATGGGGCTCCAGGCAGACCTCCAGCGTGAGCAGCAAGGCCAGACCACACGCAGCAAACGAAGACAGCGACACCGGAACACAGACAGCGAGCAATATGAGGTGCGACGGGAATGTGAGACCGAGGCCTGGAAACTGCTTCCAGTGTCACATTTCTTCGTCTCTTAATAAGCTGACAACCTTACAGCTCTTTCTGCTTCCTTTCTTCTTACTGCATCAGCCCTAACACAGCAGGTGTCAGAGTGGCAATGAGGATGGTCCAGGCCTTATAACAGCAGGTTCATTTCCAATTTCGCTATTGCTTCACTACATACCTTAGGATTATCTTTTCTCTCTCGCTCTCTCTTTTTTTTTGATAGAAAGTGCATAATTTAAAATTACATATATTTTTAGAGCGCTCTGGTCTAGACTCAGCCCAGTGAGGACAGTGGCTGGGTCTTTCTTAATTCCTATCTCAACATCAACACATGCCCAGCATAGAGTCAAAGATATCTGAATCAATGAATTTAAGTCGGAAAAAAGCAAAGAAAGGGGAAATCCAGTTAGAAAGATACTGAAATACATAAATGGAAAAGAAAGGAGAGGAAATGACGGACACACCTAACCAGAGCTGATGCTGGAGAGGGAAGAAAAGCTTACATTTCCTAAAGTTGGCTGTCCCCAGGTTCCTTCTAAGGGAAGAAATGCCAAATCCGAAGATCAGAGTCCTGCTCCAAAGACTTTTTAAAATTAAAAATTTCCAGGCAGGGGAGTTAGCTCAGTATTTCCGGCACTGTCTTGCAAGCAAGCGCAAGGGCCCAGGTTCGATTCCCAGGTAATCACATATAATACTGGGTGTATAGACTCATGCCCAGCAGCAACCAGTACCACATACCACAGTGCCGGGCGTGGAGGCTCACGCCTGTCATCCCAGCACTCGGGAAGCAGAGGCAGGAGGATTGCTGTGATGTGAGTTGGAGGCTGAGCTCAGGGCCAGCCTGAACTACAAAGCAAGACCTTGTCTCAAAAACAAAAAAAATAAAATAAAAATTTCCTCTGTCCTTGTTGTTAGTTCTAATGTTTCCTCTGGTCACCTGTCTCTTTCATGGGATGTTACTTAGGAAATACCACAGACACGGGAACAAGGTCCCATGGTCTGGTGAAGTGCAAGCTGCAGGGCAAGAGGGCTCAGGGAAGAGTACAGATCTGCGGCTATGCGTTGTAGCCAGGGCCTTTCTATACCATCCTCTCTCCAGATGCTGGAAGTAACAGCTGTGAGGCTGGAGACAGAAGGAGGCGCTCGCAAAGATTTCCACATCCCAGCCTGCAGCAGCACGACATGGGAGTGCTCAGGTTGCAGACAGCGCCTCGGGTGCTGAGTAGCAGCCTTTAGCATAAGGAGACGCTTTATATCATCTCGCTGGGCTCCATGTCCTCCATGTGAAGAGGGCTGCACCCCCGAACTGCTGGCCTTGAACATGGAGGAAAGTGACCATGAGCCATGGACTGCAGGCAACCTACAGAAGCTGGAAAACTTAAGGAAGGGATTCTCTGTTAGTCTGGGGGCATAGCTGGCAACCACCTTGATTTCATTCCAGTAAAGTCCACATTAAATTTCTGTCTTATACAACTGTAAGAAAATGTACTTCCGCTGTTTTCAATTACCACATTTGAGGTCACTTGTTACAACAACAATAAGAAACTAACACAAAATCAAATTTTTAAATAGCAGATCCAAGCAAATGTTTAAAACTCTGTAATTCTGAAATCTGTGATGAAAGATTTGTACACAGACAGCTCGATGAAATTTTCACTCCCCTGCAAGCAACTCCTAGGCAAGAAATACAACACGATGATCTCTAAAGGAGAGAGACTCTGGTTAGGTGTATTCTCCAGGTAGGTCCCTTCTCATCACCCTCCTTTCTCATCACACTCAAGTACGGTTCTAACCATACCCACGGCCTGCAGGTGATGTTACTTTTTTGCCCTATGTCAGGTCATAACCACTCATCTCTGTCCCGTGAGTCATCACCATCCTCTTCTCTATTGTACACTCTAATACTCGTTCTCAACAGGTGACCTGCTGACTTGTCTAATATTCTGTTTCAAATTCACCCTGTGTGCAACAAACTAATTTTAATTCTTGGTACATCCTGGGCAGGGAGAGAATTGTTATCAGAGCCTTCCTCCAAATTTAGATTTTTAATGTGCTCAAATTATGCCAAGAAAAACCCAAAACTGCACCGAAGAACTCCAACTGAATTTCTATACCATGTCTATTTCTTCCTTTCATTCCGGTTCAATGGAACTTCAGTTTTAATAAATGGTTTTGTCATTCACAACAAAATAATATAGTTGCAGAAAAGAACTTTGTAGGTTTTGTGGTGTTAGCACAATTGCTTGAGAGGACTGTTATAGTGGTCTGTGTTAAAATGCTTTCTTTTCATCCACTTCTTTAAAAATCGGGGAAAGATGTAGCCAATCACAAGATTCCAGACTGACGCTGTCTCTCTGACTTAATCCAGAGCCAGAAGAGGGATAATTTGATTAAACTGAGACCCTAATTTATTTGGCTTTAGTTCTGGATCAACCTCTTCTTAATAGAGTGCTGTCATCTCCGATTGTTTGATGAAAATTCAAGTGACATAAATACCATGGGACTCTTTCAATCTGATTAGCCAGTGGAGGCACATCAATGCCACCCCGGCCATCACACTCCGGCGTCCTTCCTTTCAGCAGCCTCGCCGGCAACTGACAAACGCCCCTTGAAGGACGAGCACCCACGCCGCAGTGGAGACCCCCAGCCTTGGCCCATCATCCCCGCTCAATGGGTCCTGCTGACAAGGTGCCCGCAACTTTCTTTGCTGGCGTTCTCTGCACAAAGCTAAATATTGTTTGATTAGCAATCAATGGCTGTTAATCCAAAACAATTTCACAAATCCTCTGAGCCCTCAAGCTGATTATAGAAATGCATTTTTCCAGGCCCACTAAATTTTAAATTTCACTTCCCTCACCCTGTGCATGGCCTTTCGGCTGCTGAATGGGTACTCAAAAGCAAAAGGGTCAACAGCTTTCAAGGACTTAGAAATCAAACGGAGCAGGATGCTGACGCCTGGCTGGGAGATGCCTCACACACCCAGTGCTCTCTGCAGTCAGGGGCAGTCTACTCACAGCGGAGGAGCTACCTTTGCTAGCCCATTATTTTCCTTCCTTCTCCAACAGCTCAAATTAAAGACCAACAGAAATACAACTGTATGCTAGAAACAAAATTTTTGGAAAAACTATACTTATTTCCCTAACCACATGGCAGGAAAAACCAGCCATCACTTCTAAGAGCACGAAGCCCATCTTATTGGTACATCTTTGCAATACCTGAGCCCACCAATGTGCCCTGCTCTAAGCTGGGAATCAAGAGTTCCTTCTAGAACAAGAAATTAATAAGTTCCCCATAAGTTTCTTTCCCAGTGGCCACTCCAAAAAATATATGCAAAGTACTACAACTTAGCACAGGCATCCTCATTACTGTCACAAACATCAAAGGAGACAGATTCTCCAATTACTCAAGTCTTAAAAAAATCCAAAGCTAAGCACAGAGTGATCAAAAAATCATCAAAGGTTTAAATTTTTTAAATTTATTACAGTAAAAGACATATTATCATGAACTGTCCTCAAATGTTCCTCCTGACTCTGAACACATTCCATCATTCTTGCCACTTTCTGAAAGTCTTTTTTGTGTTTTTAGGATCAGAAACATAGTGAAAAATGTCGCTGAATGCCATCCAATGGACAGCGCCCAATAAAATCATTACAGGGGATCCCCTGCCACCTATTCATCAGATCTGCTGCCACGTAACTTTTGGCTGTTCCCCAAAGTCAAAATCACCGTGGAAGGTAAATGTTTAGGGGGGTAAAAGAAAAACAAAGGCAAATGTTTTGAATTGATTCCGGACACTGATGAAGCCACCAAAAGACACTCCTCAAAGAGGACATCCTGAACTACTTCAGAAAGTGGCAAGGACCATGGGAACAGTGTGTTCAAAGAGAAAGGGGGCATTTCGAGGGCATTAATGCTACTGTACTTTGCTGTAATACGTTTTTAAAATGTAAACTGTAATCTCTGACCAGATCTCATATTTCTCCCACTCTTCTTTCCCAAGGACTGCAGACTAGTAACGGTACTATGGCTTTAGAAGGACTCATCCTAATATGATATTTCACCGTTGACCTAAAAGTCCTGAGTAACAGGTCCAGAGAGCAAACTCAGTGACTGAACAAGGTCACAGGGTTCTTTCAGAGGAGGGAGGAGCTACCCTTCTGTAAATGTTCTCATTTAGCCCTTTATCTATTTTTGGTTCTTTCTTCTTGTTTCCCTTTTTTTCAGTACAGCCCTAAATCAGGCCAGATAGCAGAGATGCTGACAGACAATAACTCGAGGTCACATCTGTTTGTGTCTTGGAGAGCAGCTCTGTATTTGATGTACACAAGTGGGAGAAAGATTTTAGAGAAAGAGCTGTAAACAGAAAAATAAAATCAAACAGATACTGAAGATTTCCTGGGACAGTCACTACATTCCAAAAGTTTTCTCATTTGGGTCATCTTTTAATCTCTGGTTCACAATCAGAGAAATCCACAGATGCAGAGAGCTTTGGCGGCTACTTCCCTCTCCGTACCTACAAGGCCGTGGTCCACTGGAGCTCACCAGCACACCCAGCGGGTCAACAGCGACCTGGTTTCCAAAGAGGGGCTGTGATTTGGGTTCCTGAACCACATGGGACTTCACCACTTACAACCCCCTTCCTGTGGGTCTTTTTAAACAACAGATTAAGACAAGAGTGGTTAACCTTTTCCCACAGAGAAACCAATAATAAGCATTGTTAGCTTGTCAGACCTCTGTTATATCTACAAAGTTCCCCCATTCTAGCACAAAAGTAGCCTCAGATGAAAATTACTGTAATAAGCATGTTTGTGTCCTACTAGTCTTTATTTATGGATAGTAAACTTTGAATTTCTTTTTTTTTTTCTGATACAAAGTCTTGCTATAATGTAGAAGCTGTTGGGCTCAAATGATCCTTCTGCCTCAGTTTCCCAAGCAGCTGGCAATATTGCCACCATACCCTACCAAACTCA
>PVIR01043039.1:0-11827 GCA_004026965.1 Petromus typicus | reverse complement strand
TGTGTAGTAGGATTGGCTTTTCTCAGGATCCTTCATTATAATCCCACAAACAGAAACTTTTTTTTTTTTTTTTTTTTAGGTTTTTGGAGACAGGGTCTCGCTTTGTGGTTCAGGCTGGCCCTGAGCTCAGCCTCAAACTCACATCACAATCCTCCTGCCTCTGCCTCCCGAGTGCTGGGATTACAGGCGTGAGCCACCAAGCCCGGCACTGTGGTATGTGGTATGTGGTACTGGTTGCTGCTGGGTGTGGGTCTCCACACCCAGTATTGTTATGTGGTTACCAGGGAATTGAACCCGGGTCCTTGCGCTTGCGAGACAGGCGCCGGAACCACTGAGCTAACTCCCCGGCCCCAAACAGAAACATTTTAAAGAGCCTGGTACAGTCTGCTAAATTCCTTTGCAAACTTACATACATCTATCTGAGTATCACTGCATTTATCTGGCATCGTTCAACTTTCAAACAGAAAACTGCTCTGTCCATCAAGCCTGCTGGCAGAAGCTGTCGGGCTGGACACTTCCCCAGGTCTGTCTGCACTGTCTGTTAATCTTTGTGAACTGCCTGTTCATGTTCATACTTCCACTTACCCGCATTAGTAGTTAACTTTCATTTATTCTTCACATATTAAAGATGGTGTTTACTTTACAAGTTGCAAATGTTTGCCTTGTTTGGTGTTTGCCATCCAATTTCTTTCTGCTTCCTAAACACTGACACACCTGGTCATCACCTGCTGTGCCTGCCTCCACACCTGCTCCCTTTCAGGTGTTCCAATATTAAGAAGCAACCCCACCTACCAGCTGTTCAAGCCAAAAAAATTTGAAAATTACCCTTCACTCACTCACTCAGTCGACAAACACTGAGCACCTGCTAGGTGCCAGCTACTATCTGAAGGTGCCAGCAAAGAAATGAACTGTCTGAAGGGGAGGGCTGGAGATGCCATTCAGAGTGCCGAGCCTGGGAGTCAGGCACCAGCCCCTCCTCCCTCTCCCCACCTCAGCCACCAGCACCCACGTTCAGTGCATCACTACCTCTTCCTCATCCACCACATCAGTAACTCCTGAGCACACAACTCTCAAACCACCGCCAACTCTGCGTGGGCTCCAGGCACACTGCACATGTATGAGGACATGTGAACATCCCCACCTCCTCAACACAGGCTCCAGCTGCAGCAGAGCCAGGCTGTAAACATGGCATGTTCACATTAGTCCTCTAGGTGTGGAGGAGTTTTCCATAAGTCACTCTGTATCCTTCAGGACAATCTGCATGACCACCTGAACCTGGGCTCTCAAAGCCTCTTTCCCTCTGCCTGAGCTCCCTGGGCTCTGGCCTCACCCAACAGGCTGACCCTCCTTGGGTTTCACTGTAAAATATCCATTTCTCTGACCCTCTCTGAACTTCCCCATCAGGGCAGAACCTTGGATGCCTTCCCCCTGGAAGCACCTAGGTTCTAAAATGGAGACTGTGGAACTTCTGCAGACCCAAGGCTCCTGCCATCATGTCTGAGCACAAACCTGACATAGACCAGGTGCTGAAAGAGTGAACATGAACATTTTTTTAAAAATTTGTTTTAATTTACTAATTTATCTTGTGGTGCAAGGAACTACATCCCTAGCTAGTATGTGCTTTTTTACAACTGACCTTTTAATGCATCTGGATGTTATACTGGTACATGATGCATGATGAGGACTGGTTTGGTTTTTGTTATTTAGCTTTGTTTTTCTAGAAAATTAGCTCCACAGTAACAAATCCTGTTAAGTATTTCCCCTAAACTCATGGATCTCAGAGCTCCTTCAGCTTACATAAATTCCCACACAGGAAAATGTCCATGCTGGGTAATTAACTCATCAACTAGTACTTACACTAGTGCCATGTCAATTTAAGCAATTCAGCTTCACATGTCATAATACTTGCAAGAGCTACTTTTTCTTCCAAAAAATTTTTTAAAAGCTGACTTAGCTATTTTATCTTCATCTCTTTTTCCAAAATTAATCAGTTCTTCAATTTTTAATCCTACTGGGACTTGGAATGAAACTACATTTATTTAAATCAAATATTTAATCAAATTTGGTAAGAAGTAGTACTTTCATAATATTCTTCACATACAATGTTTCTGCAATTATTGAAATCTTAATTTTTTTCAGTAGCTGATAGTATTCTTCATCAATAAGTCCTGTACCTTTCTTAAGATTACCCCTAAATATTTCATGACTATCTGAGGAAATGCACATACTTCTCTCTCCACATTTCCAACTGATACTTGCTCATGCATAAGGATAATGTCTTGTCACTGTACTAAACCCTCAGCGACATCAAGTCCTTTCTGGGGGTTCACTTCAGGTTTTCTCTGTGTACAATGACACTATGAGTAATGACGGTCTGCCCCATTCTCTCCAACAGGCCATTCTTCTTGTTTGTTTCAGGTCTTGGCATATTATCCAGAACTTCTAAAATAGTGCTATTAAAAGTAACAAAAGGATGACAGTGAAAATCTTTGTGCTTGATTTTAATGAGATTGTCATGTTTCATTACTGAAAATGATGACAGCTACTGATTTCCTCTGTTCAGCACAGAATTTAAAGTCTGTGGGGAAAAAGAAGGATTTTAGTCCATCTTCTCCTGACTTTCTTCCTACAGGAACTGTGGCCTGTTCCTGATGACACACCAAAGGGAAGAACATCTTCCACAGACATGTACCAGAATCCTCTTGCTCTGAACCTAAAGACAAATATGGTCCCCTTGTCCTATCAGAGGAAAGGGCTGAAATTCAACCCGAACACAATAAAAGTGATTGTATGATACATGACAAAGGTTTATTTTTTTCCTCAGCCTCTGAAGACAAGCTAGCCGCTGAAAATAAGAAGCTCGATGGGAACCTTTCTGAGATCTTCCCAGAGTCACAATGGACAAATGTTAACTCTTATTTAGCACAGTCTTAAGATTTGAGTGTTTCTGTCCCTCTGCAGCATGGAAACATCGTTCTCAGTGGCAGAGCACCCACCTACGAGCAAGTCCCAAGCAGCTTCCTGAGGCTTTGCTCATGGTCATCACAGGACCGTCCATGAAGAAGGCAACCTATATAGTTCTCTAGTGTTTAAACTACGGCATTCTCTTTGCCCTCAGTTTCCCCTTCTTCAGCTACAGTTACCCAAGAGCAAATAAGTCAGAGAACAGAACATGGAAAATTTCAGGAATAAGCAACTCATTAATTCTAACTTGCACAACACTCTGAGAAACATAATGAAACTTGTGAATCAGGACACGAAGCCACACCATATAAGCTACCTGCCCACTAGCCACATAGAAGCATCTCAGTTATCAGAGCAACTACTGACGTTTGCAGTGCTTGCATCCAATTCACCTTTTATTTTATTCGATACTGGCCCCAAAGTGCAAGAGCAGTGATGCTAGCAATTCGACTTTGCTAGGCAGAAACCATAAAGTGCTTCATTTAAATAAGGAGCAAAAGTATAATAACATGTAGGGGGTGGCAGGAAGACAGGGAATGGGAGTCAGATAAGAATAAGAATCAAGATACAGGGGCCAGGGATTTAGCTCAGTGGTTCCTGCATCTGCCTTGCAAGCGCAAGGTCCCAGAGTTTGATCCCAGGTAACCACAAACACACCAGCATCAGTACCACATACACAATGATGGGCATGGTGGCTCATGCCTGTAATCCCAGCCCTCAAGAAGCGGAAGCAGGAGGTTTGCTGTGAGTTCGACATTTGCCTGGGCTACATACTGAGCTCAGAGCCAGCCTGAACTACAAAGTGAGACCCTGTCTCAAAAACAAAAACAAAAAAAATCAAATACACCATATACAGTTACAAATTCAATCATAATGTATACATAAAATGTACCAATAAACTCAATAAAGGAAGAAAAAAGCCTTGGGCAGGTAGATCACAATATAGAATAAATCATGTAAAGATGGCAAAAATGAAAAAAATAATATATTGGGAGAAAGTCCACATTCATGTGATTTTTATTACAGTACATTGTTATAATTATTTTTTTTCATTACTATTGTGGTTAACCTCTTACTGTGCCTAATTTATGAATTGAAACTTATTGTAAGTATATATGTATAGGAACAAAAACACAGTATATCTAGGACTCAGTTCTACCCACTGTCTCAAGCATTCACTGGGATTTGGAACATAGTCCCATGGATAAAGCAGCTAAATTTCCCCAACTAGTTTCTCATTTTGTCCTTAGTCTGCACTGAACATCCTTAAAATGATAGCATGTTCTTTTCACAAAGTTCAGGTGAGGAAGCAATATCCTTGGCACACCCAAGGACTATGGCTACCCAACATTCCCTGGGCAAGCTTTGTGACCAGTGCCTCAGCCTGTGGACTGCCACCACATTCTCTCCCAATACTCACAGCTCTGTGTACCTTGGAGGAAAGGGTAGAACCCTTTTCTGGGCTGGAACTCAGTAATTTGCTGAGTAAATTACTCAGATTACTCAAATTACTCAGTAATTTGCCAGGAAGTTCACATCCAGATTCTGGGGCTATATCACAGGACATATGATTAGTAATGGCATCCATTTATTAAGTGCTCAACTCTTTTTTTTTTTTTTTAGGTTTTTTGAGACAGGGTCTCGCTTAGTAGTTCAGGCTGGCCCTGAGCTCAGCCTCCAACTCACATCACAGCAATCCTCCTGCCTCTGCCTCCCGAGTGCTGGGATTACAGGCGTGAGCCACCACGACCGGCACTGTGGTATGTGGTACTGGTTGCTGCTGGGCATGAGTCTCCATGCCCAGTATGGTATATGGTTACCGGAGATCGAACCTGGGTCCTTGCGCTTACAAGACAGGTGCCAGAACCACTGAGCTATATCCCCGGCCCCTAAGTGCTCAACTCTTAACATGCACTGTGCCCTACAGCTTGAGAGAATGGTCCACTTTAATCCTCACTAAAGGGGCATGGACTGGGTGGTAGAATCCACAACTTAAGGAAGAATCAAGGGAATGAGCAGAGGGGGTGGTCTTGGAACAACAAGTTCTATGAAGCATGTACCTGGCTTCTTCCCTGTCAGAGAGGGGGGACTCATGTGGCATTTCCAACATCTCTGATCCATTAGAAATTCTCAGTAAGTTCTGAGTTCTTTAAACAGAAATATTAACTTGTAAAGTCCAACAGTCCTGTAAGATGCTAAAGGACCCTCACCTTACATACCTGCCAAGAGTGCATCTCCCAAACTCACCAGTCTATAAGGAGATAATTTCACCTCGGCTGCACTAAAAGCAAGCAGACTGGCCTCACACAGGATGGGTGAAGACAGCCACATTCCCAGGATGAAGACACAGGAGAAACCCATCTGATTCACCTTTACTTACAGGGTGCACACCTAACAGCCTGCACTGTGCTGCCCAAGAAAAGAAAAAAACTCAAGAATACGCTGTCATATACAAGAATTGTTTACTACTAAATAACTTTAAGTCAGTTAACTGCTAAATTAATAAAACCAAGTCTTAACATCAATTTTTGCTCCAAAAACCATGATAAGGCTTATTTTTAGAGGACATCTTACTTTCTTCACGTACAATAATCTACATTTGTGTACAAATATCCACATTTATTCATGTACAAAAATGTACATTTATTCGAATATGGTCACGTACCTACTTTGGGAACATCATCACAACTCTCCAAATTCCAAATTCCAGGCTAGATTCCTGCAACTCCATTTCCTACACAACCATTGGCCGCACTCTCTCCTCTCTGGCAACAGAGCTTTCCTTAAATGAGCACTTCTTGTCTACGAAGCCTGCCCAAGGACTAACCAGGCCTGGCCCTACTTAGCTTCCGAGACCAGATGAGATCAGGCACGTTAGGGGTGGCATGGCCATTTACAATTATAATTTGTATTATCACTTATTTTAAGTATTAATATCAATAACCCTGTTTATTTATATTTAACTAATGTTACTTTATAATTCAATATGTTAACTGTATGCTGCAATAGACATATTAAATGTATCCACATGTCTGACAACCTTAACTGGAGCTTATTTTGGGGGATAGGATTTATATTACAAGTATTCTAAAAAATCATGCTGGGGCCCCGGATTTAGCCCAGTTGTTCTGGAGCCTGTATTGCAAGCACAAGGACTCGGGTGGATCCTCGGTAACCACATAACAATACTGGGCGTGGAGACTCATGCCCAGCAGCAATCAGTACCACATACCACAGTGCTGGGCGTGGTGGCTCATGCCTGTAATCCCAGCACTCCGGAGGCAGAGGCAGGAGGATTGCTGTGATGTGAGTTGGAGGCTGAGCTCAGGGCCAACCTGAACTACCAAGCGAGACCCTGTCTCAAAAATCCTAAAAAAAAAAAATCATGCTGGGACTTATTTCCCAGTTAGGTCTCAAAAAGAATAATAATTTTAAAAGGTCTAGGGTTGTAGCTCAGTGTGAAGACACCAGATACATCTACTTTACCTCTACCCCAACAAAAAGAAAAGCTTGGGCAGTTTTCCTCGGAGTCTTCTGGTACTAAATGTCTTCTGAAACTCAAAATTTTTTAGATTTAGGAAAGGAAAACCCAGAATCTAGTCCCAAGACCATATGTCATGTGAAACACCCAGAAAGGTCTAGAGCAACACTTGCATTAAAAAACACTAACATTTCCACAGTGAAATAAACGAAGATTGAACCTCAACTGAATAAATACAGTATCAATGCCTCACCCAAATTCAGACCACATTTTGCTCCCAATATGTTGTGAAAACATCCCAGGCCCGGAGGTCTGAGGCTCAGAACGGCACATAAGGAGCTGAAGACCTGTTCAACCCTACCCGCAAAGGCGGGCTACCTCCCTAGTTAGAAACATAATGCCTGTCACATTCCAGAGAATTCAAACCAACTCACACAGGATCGCTTCACTTGTACCTTTTTACCTAACAGATTTCACAGAATCTTCTGTTCTTTAAAAGATACAGGTGACTAGGGGACCCTACCAAGCTAGAATATATGTTCACACACGGACGTGACATGACATCTAAGTCACTACAGTGCAAAGAAGCAGTGTAGCTCAAGCTGCCCACCACGGCTGAGCGTCCCCGCGCTGAGTGTGGCTAAGTATAAACAAGCAAGTGCATGCAACAGAGGCAGACAGCGAGACAAAGGGATTACTATGGAAGGTGCAGCACACATTATTCCCCCGCTTGTCTGAGGACAGCGCCACCCACTCCCAGGAGCCCTCATTAGGACTTGGAGCATCAAGAAAACTCTGAACAGAGCTGAGGCTACACAAATGTATAATTTATAAAGAAAGTCAGAAACTAGAACATACAGCAAAGAGAGGAGGAAAGGGGGAGATAGGTAATCAGGTTGTTTGAGAGAAGGAAAAACCAGGTGGGCCCCCAACTCCCATCCCCAAAACTGCCAAAGACAAACAATAGCAGCAGCACATCAAACTGAATTCCTGTAACTCAAGCCTATAACACAAAACAAGATCGCCATCACTGCAGTAACTGGGCTAGCTTGGGAAAGTCCCTAATTTTCTTTAATATTCCCTTGTTCCTTTCAACAGGAATTAAAAATGAGAAGACAGATTCCAGAATTTAGGTGGGTCAGTGTGTTTTCTTAAACCAGGAGGCTAATTGGGTTTAAATGTGCTTTTTCATTTTGCAAGGTCAAACTCTGTCTACTGTACTTTAAAAATCAAGGTCATGAGTTCAATCCCCAGTACTACCCTCAAAAAAAAAAAAAAAGTTCTCTCTCTTGCTGAGTGTGGTGGTACACAACTGTAATCCCAGCACTTGGGAAGTTGAGGCAGAAAGACTGAGGCCAGCCTGGGCTAACCAGTGAGTTTAAGGCCAGGGTAAACTACACAGTAAGACCCTGCCTCAAAAAAAAAAAAAAATCTATACTTGTACAACACCTTACTACAAAGGAAAAAACAAGAACTAGATTTTCCTCAATCTAGTGTTTTCTTCTCTATTTCTATATTTTTTGCAATGGTGAAAATTGAATCCAGGGCCTTGTGCATGGTAGGAAAGTACTCTACAACTGAGCTACATCCCTGGCCCTAAAGAAAGATTTTGAACATCGAAGTTAGAAAGTTTCGTCTACTGCTCCCAACTCAAACATGCCATGCCCTCACATTTCTCACAACTTGTATCTCAAAAATCACACGGGAGACTTGGGATGAGTTTGATTTCAATATCAGAGATCCTTGAGAAACTTACATTTCTAAGAGTCTAAAAAAGTACTACATACAAAATAAGAGCCATTATAGCTTAAAGATATTATAGGCTGGGTGTGGCTGCACAAACCTGTAATCTCAGTACTTAGAAGGCTGAGGCAGGAGGATCACTGTAAGTTTGAGGCCAGCTTGAGCTACGTAGTGAGTTGAAGGCCAGTCTGAACTATATGGTGAGACGGTGACTCAAAACAAAATAAAATAGCTTCTATACCAAGATATTACTGTGGCTTCTTCATGACAAATGCCCAGCACTGGTGCACATCTATCTACAACCTGGGTGTTTGTGTCTAGGGGGCTTTAAATGAATGGAGTCCATCCTAAAAGCCTCATAGGTTACCAGTAAATGTCCAAGAATCTGGGCAAGTAATTGGTAATCCCTTCTTCCCCTTTTCAAATAACACTTTATGGAACATGTTTAAGGATATATGGCATTAAGGACATATGTGACACATTATGGGGCATATGTTAAAAATGTACTGTTACATGACAGAAATTAATCAATCATGAAAGGCAGGCCAACTGTAGAGTGCTTGTATAATATGTATGAGGCCCTGGATTCAAAACGCACTAATAATATGAACAAACAAAAAAATCTATTTTCAGGTTGCACAACTTTGCCAGTAAAGGAGCAGACTCTGTGGTATGCGAATTATATCTCAATAAACCTATTAAGATATATTTTCAAAGAACATTATATGGCAAGAGGCATAGTTCAAACATAAAGAAGTTTTTAAAAAAAGGAATAAGACTATATCTGTATTATTGCAAATATGCAAATAAAAGCATGCAAAGGTCACAAAACAAAAACATAAGATATGAGAAATGGTTTTGCTTCCTGGGGAGGGAAAAATGTGGAAAAATCTTCTACTTCTTCATACATGACCCTTTCATGTATGTCCTTTCACAGCTTTCTTCTGTAAGCAGGGCGGAGCTTATCAAAATATTTTACTGCCATACTCAAGGCTTTCCTCAAGTGCGTGTGTGTATACACAACTTTCATTTCACTCTGAAGACACAAGCAATCCCTGGCTTGGCTGGCTGAGCTCAGATGCGCCCCAGCAGTAATGACTGAGCTAGGACAGCTTTGGGGAGTGTTGTGCAGATCACAGCCAGTGCTCTTGGAGATGAAGCTCTTTGTCACTTATCCCTGAGAACTCTGGTCCTGCAGTCAACCGACACTGGGTCTTGGCAAAAGCAGGACAGTGAAACGCTCTAATACAGATTTTCTCCTCTCCTTCTCAGATCAGAACACAAGACAAAGTCCTTTGTTAAACGACTTTCAAAGGAATAAGCCTTTCCAAAACAATTCATTGGTTCCAAGGCTTCGAGATGGCTTTTGACAAAACGTTCAAACACAGCTTTACTACTCCTAAGGTAAATTAAAATTAGCAACGTTGTCATGGGACTGATTCATTCATTAAGATAAATTCTCCTTCCCCTCTTCATCATCTAGCATCATCATCATTTATCATCCACAGTGGAGATTTCAAGAAAGCAATCTCAAGAAGGCAACAGAGATGTGGAGTTCCATGCAGGCTAGCCACGATCCTGTGGGAAAGCCAAGGGAGCTTTGCTGTGCTTCCATACCAGCCTCCTGTCCCCGGGGCCCTGGAGCCCACATGGAAGGAGGAGGGAGGATTCTGACAACAAAGGCCTTACAGAAAGGCATCTCACAGGAGCTGGGCAGTGGCCCATTACAGCTGCCAGGTAAAAAAGTGGTGCAATGGATGCTTCTGGGAAGACAACTGCCATTAAAGGCGAGGCCAGGAAAAGAAGAAAGGAAGAGAAATTAGCCATGAAGCATTAAGGTAAATCAAAAAGGCCTGAACTCCGTGAGGCAAGAATGGAAAGGAACAAGAAAGAGACAAATTTCTGTTTCAATTAGAACAGGTAATGGCAGGTGCTGAAAGTGGGCATCAGAGATGAAAGATAAAGAAAAGATCTTACAGAGCTGACCCCAGTAATTAGCCAACCGGAGGGAACCACAGCAGACCCTGCCTTCTGTTGTGCTTACAATCCTTCTACACCTGCCATACATGCAACCACTTCCTGAAGCCAGGCCACCTTCCTATGGTAGAAACAAAACAGCTATGTGCTCAGAGTCCTCATCAAGGGCCATGTCTGACCAGGTCCCTGCAATCCATGATCCAGCCAAGAATCAGGCCACTGCCTCAAGTGGACAAAAACCTACACGTTCTTTGGGAGGCAACAGCAATAACTCCTCCTAGTGTCTCCGAGCTACAGTACCATAACTTCAAGGCCTGGCTTTTGGGTCCTAAGGAGATTCTTGGACAAATTCCTTTCTGCTTAATCTAGCTAGAGTGGATTTGCGTGGCTTCCCCTCCCCCCTTCGAAAGGCTTTGTCCCTACATAAAGTGATGGCTTAGCAAATCTTATCTTAATAAAATAAAATGGTGTCAGAAAGCCCTCCCAGGACTAAATTACTCCAAGGAATTCTAAATGAGAAATCACTACAGGACAAGGTCAAAGGTGGAAAAGATTATAAACAAGAAATAACAAATGACAACATTTCCATTTATTTCTAAGTTCCTGGTGATAAAGCCTACAGCATATATGAATATTCTTTGGGGATTATCGACCACTAAACCCCGCTGACAGCAAACCAAAGCCTAACAATCAAGTCTGTGGCCCAGAATTTAACAGATACAGGCTGCGCACACATCTTCACCAGAGGCCACAAAGCTTCCACCACTCTACAGCCTGCTCTTCATTATATGCATTTCTTCTTAATATCCTTGCAATTCCAATGGCCCCAAACATTCTCTCTGACATTTCTCTATCTGGTCTGATCTCAGGAAGTGTAGGAAACTCACGTGGCACATGGGATGCAGACGGCCATATTTCAACACCGAGGTCCCTTGTCTGTACACAGGGTCTGCATCTTCTGAAGGGTTTTCAGAATGGACTAACATGCATGAGAGTTAAAAACTCCATGGAGGCCACAACAATAACTCTTTTAAAAATCTTTTCTTGATATCTTAATTTTTAAAAGAAAAAGCCAAAACTTCAAAAGTTTCTTTCGATGTTTGGACTATTTATGTTTTCTTCAAAAAGGAAAACCATTTCAAAAATGACATTCTTCATGAAATATCTGAACAGGAGAAAGGTGGGGCCTCTGAAACACTGATGCGGCTCTTCATCAGGGAGGCCACTGTTCGGTCCCCACAGGGTGGCCTGAGCACGCTGTCAGGCTACAGGCCTGGTGGGGCACACACTGTCTGGGGCTTCCTGGTGACTGCTGGTGTCTGGAGCTCCAGCACCTGGGACTCTGCTGACAGGGAAAGAGTCAGATTTCTGTGGAAGGGAAACCCCCACTGTATCAGAGTTGTTCCTCCGGGAGAGGTCTTCACAGCTCCAGGAAGAAAAGCAATTCTGCCAGAGTTCTAGGACAAGGTCCATTCATGTAGTCACACATGGGGCACAGCACAGGGCCAAGGAGGAGGCTGCATTGTCATCTCTCTAGAGCACACGGTCTACAAAAGCCGTATCACTGCAGTACTGCCTCCCACTGATACAGGACAGAGAACCCTCGAGCTCATGTTGGTTTTCTAAATTATTATTAAGTTTATTTCTTTTTTTTTTTTTTTT
>PVIR01043038.1:0-11943 GCA_004026965.1 Petromus typicus | reverse complement strand
AAGATGTAAATGAGTCCTAGCATTGTATGTTATATATTGTGAGATAGAAAATGCTCAATGTAAAATAAGGTGAAAGGGGACAATGTTGAGATTGTAACAAAAAAGTAAGGAAACAAATTTTATGTATATGGGGGGGTGGTAGGGTGGGTAGGGCTATGGGAAAAAATGAGAATTAAGTTTGTCTTATACTGGTACAAATCCCCATTATGGAGTGCAATCATGATGCGTTTATGTAATGTACCAACAAAGATTAAAAATTTTTTTAAAAAAAGAAGTTCTATTTGACCTAGCTGTTCCCCCTTGGAAAATTAAGGCAAGCTACATAGGTGCATACATTCACACACATGTACAATTTTACATACACTGTCAGGGGGAATTTGGACTCATTTAAACTGCACTCATGGATTACAAATTAAGATCAATATAGATTAAACTGATTCCAGGAGGCAGAGCCAGGACCTATGCGTAGATATTTACAAGGACAGACTTAATTTTCCTGAAAATTAAAGGCTTTCAAAATTCAAGAGGCTGTTGTACTTAGGCACTCTGTTCTCAAGGTTTAATCACCCATAGACATATGTGTGGCACGATCTCAATGGGATTTCTACACTCATGGGAGGATGGAACTAAAGCCACTTAGTCCCTTTACAAGTTAGCCTTTTTTGAGTATTAACTATAATTAGTTTTTACTCAGTGATGGTGAATGTTTTAGAGCTTTCAATGATAGCAAATACGTGGCTGCAGCATGCGTGCCATAGGTTTGCCACCCCTGTCAGGTCCTCATTCTCTGATGGCCCAAATATACTCAGTTGCAGCTGTCCTGCCTTATTTATTTTCCTTGACAAGGTAAGGGTTAGGTTTCCTGAATGTCATATTTATATAAATTAACTAGTAACCTATAGGTTTGTATAAAATCAACATGCTAATTTTATGCAAAGTGATGCAAAACTCACTTTCAGTATTTTGCCTTCACAAGTGGACATTCAAAGCAGCATATATTATCAAACATGTGAAAATTGCAGACAAAAGCCCCTTACTCAGAGCAACAAAAAGGGCACCAAGGAAAGGCAAGTAGGAAGATCTAAGACGTCTGATGATACAAATCACTTGTAAGAAAATCTATGAAAGATCACAGAGTATGACAAGCCTGAGCAAAAGCTTCAGAGAAGAAACACAGAAATGTAAAATTACTCAAACAGCACTCAATATCAGGACAGTGAAATTACCAAGGGCAGGTGCTGCTTCTTTTCCTCTTTGTTTTCCTTGTCCTTGTTTATCTATAAGAGAGATAAACCTTCCAGCTTGGGCCTTAAAACACTGGGGTCAGAGTTCAGACCTTCTCAAAGTTAGAGGAAAGGCCCTGCCTCATTGGGAAGAACAATGCCAAACCAAATACCATTCAGGCAACAAAGTGTCAAAACCTCTAAAAATGTTTTTATATAATATCCTGGTTGTGATATTCACCAGAAGTGATGTATTTCCTCTTCATTTTTCTAATCAGCAAGATGAGAAAGTGAGCCACTTTTTAGTGACATTCATGGGCTCTGCTCCAGAAATTAAAGCAACATCCAGAAAAGGAAGAAACAAAGGTACATATTCAGGTAGTGTATTTTAAACAGAAATGACATAAGAGCCCCTTTGCTGTACAGTGTTCATTTTTGATGACATTCAAGTTACCAGGATCTAAGATTTGTTTAAACTCAGTAACAAAGTTTAGATATCTATTCACTACACTGTCAGCTCTTAAAGAAAATGGAATTAATTTCAAGTCAACTGAAATTAGTAGCAACAGTTTTGGCCAAGTAGAAATGAGGCAAAACACAAAGAATTTGAGAATGACACTTAAAGACTGAATAAAATGTAAAGAGTTACAAGAGCTCTGGGATCTGATGTCAAAGGAGAAACTGGCATGACTAAGATAGCTGCAAGCTTTTGCTTTGAACAAAAGTAAAAAAGGAAGGATAAACTCCAGAGGCTCTATGCAAAGCTTAGCCCTAACAGATATAGGAGCATGTGGACAGGATCTGACTTCCTACTGCCCTA
This sequence comes from Petromus typicus, assembly GCA_004026965.1. NCBI lineage: Eukaryota > Metazoa > Chordata > Mammalia > Rodentia > Petromuridae > Petromus > Petromus typicus. The sequence goes on along the minus strand of PVIR01043038.1, from coordinate 9,900 downwards.
ACAGTTGGGGGCCGACCCCTTTAAATTGTCCTTCCACTGTGTATGCTGGGTACAAGAAAACAGTGTCGCAATTATATGAGAGCTGTTCATCAGAAACTCTGCCACTGCTATAGTTGGATCAAATATCTTGTAGTAAAAGCATATGATGAATTATAGTATCTCATAGCCCCATATTGCAGAAAGGGATACTGGTTGTTCATTCACACAGCATTTTCTTTACATTTTGTTCGATTTTGTTTTGTTTGTAATTCCAGGCCACATGGATGGTATTTTTTCTTAAAACAGAAAGAAAGCCAACTGGCCTGCCCTCCCCCAGCCTACAAATTTCACTTTTCTCATGTTCTCTGTCCTTAACTAGTTCATTGTACTACATGAATCATAAATGAGCCAACTCCCTGAGCCCTGAAGAGATTTATCTAAGGCAAGTGATCTTTTTACAGTAAGAACTCATAATAAACTACAAAGTGTATGTGAATGTGGGCTCTGCAGATGAGGATGGAGTTTAAAACGACTTGATAACTTTGGTATAAAACACCAAGTCTTTTCCAGGCATGGTGGCTCATGCCTGTAATCCCAGCACTCAGGAGGCAGAGGCAGGAGGACTACTTTGAGTTTGAGGGTAGCCTGGGCTACATAGTGAGTTCAGGGTCAGCCTGAACTGCAAAGTGAGACCCTGTCTCGTAAAAATAAAAAAAAAAAAAAAAAAAGAAAAAGATCTTCAAGGATTAGTAGTATCACCAAGATGTAGGGAGGGGAAGTGACTTACAAGTGAAGAAAAACAAGAGAAAATGCTCAGAACTGGGAAATTGAGTGATTCTTTTGCAGAACAATAACTCAGAAGGGCTCCGTATGAGGTATGATAAGGCTGAAGTGCTTGAGGTTTAAGAGATCATATGCATACACACAAAGAGCTCTCCACTTAAAATAGGTCAACTTCAAGTGTTTTGGCTTTCAGATGCCACAAAAACATATGAATTCAATATAAGCTGTACTTCAGATTTTTAAGATTGACCTTTTTCTGGACTAGTGCTAAATGGTATAACTTCCATGATGTTGGACAACAGCAGCAGCCTGCAACTCCCAGTCAACTACACAGTGAGGAAGGTAAATGACTGACCCTATAGTGTACCTGTGTTGCTAAGCTATGGTGTTCTGAACATATGGTGTACTCAGTACATTTTTAACTCATGCTATTTTTGATTTATGAGCTGTGTTCCTATCATAAATTAGGAAGCATCTCCAGAAATACATACAGCATACTATATATACATATATATATATATATATATATATATATATCCACTATAATATTATATACATGTATTATATATATGAATTGACATTAAATTGGCACATTGCCTGGTATGTATTTGGGGCACTGCATATTTAATTATTGAATAAATAAATGAATTGGGGAATAAACTAAGAAGAATTATATATGCCAAAAATTAAATGCCACAAGACATTTTAACTTTATCCTTGAATATACTAGGAAACCAAAAGAGATATTTCATAGGAAAATGTCTTGCATGAAGTAATTGATCTATAAATATTTATTAAATGGCAGAGTTAATGCCTACAGATTGCTGCATATGTATAATTGAAAGCAAATAAAAATCTCAGAGGCTGGAAGATCAGGTCAAAGGCTTGCCAAGTCTTTAGGAGAGAAATGATAAAAACCTGAATTAGGTCAGCAGACTGAAAGATCAAGAAGAGTAGGGAAGATTTTTAAGAAATTTGAGAATTGAATTAGGACTTGGTGATTACTAGATATGGGAATTAGGAAAGATTTGAAGGTTGTACTGTCTGTTCTGGATAAAATAGAATGATGCCATTTTTACCAATACAGGACACATAAGAGGAAGAGGAAAATTTGAAGAAAGGAGATTAAAATTTTAGTTTTGAACAAATTGAGCTCAGAATGCCTGTCAGATCTCTTTTCAGCCAAGAGAGGGTGACAGGGTGTAAGACCACTGGGTCTAGAACTAGAAATCTCAAAGGTCAAAGATTCTCAGCCCTCACTGAGCATCAGAATCATTTGTGAGTTAAAACAAACAAAAACTCTTTGGTTTTCCAGGGCCCACTTTGGCCTGTATAAATCAGTAACTCTGAAGCTGAGACTCATACAAAATTGTTTTAAAAGCTCCCTGGGTGATTGGCACACACAGTCACTATGCTAAGAGGCAGTAACACAATGAACAGTTAACAGCAAGAAGTGGAAACCCCAGGAGAGCGGAGAGAGGTTTTAAAAAGAATTATCAATGAAAAAATACTGGAGGATGGCCGGGGATTTAGCTCAGTGGTTCCGCCTGTCTTGCAAGCACAAGGACCTGGGTTTGATACCTGGTTAACCACATACCATAGTGGGTGTGGAGACTCACGCCCAGCAGCAACCAGTACCACATACCACAGTGCCGGGCATGGTGGCTCATGCTTGTAATCCCAGCACTCAGGGGGCAGAGGCAGGAGGATTGCTGTGATGTGAGTTGGAGGCTGAGCTCGGGGCCAGCCTGAACTACAAAGCGAGACCCTGTCTCAAAAAACAAAAAACAAACAAACAAACAAAAAAATACTGGAGGAAAATCAACCTTTAAGAACAGATGGAAGAATAAGGTAATTATAAAGACTGAAAAGGGGTGGACAGAAAGATAAGGATACATAAGTTGATGTCAACTAAGAAAAAAACAAAAAAGCAAACCAAACCGTGGATGCAATAACATCAAATGTTCAGTACGGCCCCAAAGTATCGGCCTAGATTGGTTTCAAGATGAAACCAGCTGTGGCCTATTAAAGAACAGGCCCTTTCAGGTAAAGGTCAGGAAAACTGTGAATCCTTTAGTTACTATTCAGCCTTGGTGAAAGCAGGGTGCCCAGGGAAAAAGCAAAGATATTAAAAATGGAGTGGCTAGGGGAATGCCAAAGGTTAAATCTGTCCTCCTCACCCCTTTCCCCAGCCTTCATCCTTTGAATTCTTAACTTTGAAGAACTGCTTGAAAACTAACTAGAACTGTGTTTCTTTGTAACTTTCTTGGGGGAAAATGGAAAAGTCTAGTGTAAATATAAGCAGAGTAGCTCTCATGAATTAATAAATCATGGAAAGAGTGACGACTGTACTACTTGTGTGCAAAGATCTGACCAATTACACCATGTAAAAGCTGCTGCTATTCCTTCTAATTTCAGGCTGAGCACAGCCAAAGGATGGTAAAATGCTACTTCACCTACAAAAGGAATGTGTTATAGTGCCACCTGCTGGTAAAGCTTACACCAGAAACAATTCCTTTTCTTTTAAATCATTAATTCCCTAGAGCTGAGTTGAAAAAGAGATAAATAATTTTATTATAATTTATAATTGAGAGTCGTGCCTTAGTAATTTATTTTATCCAGAGTACATTTCCAGAATTAAAAATAAATCTCCAATTGAACCTTCTAATCATAGAAAACAGCATATAAACAAAAACACTACCTTAGGAGTAGATCATACCACCCAACTTGGCCCAAGCTTTCTAATCTGAGGCACTTCAATACATATTCCCCTTAAGACTCTCAATGCATTTCCTGTAAGACTGGAGAGATATTCAGGACACTATCTGTCCATCTGCTTGTTTCTGTACAAATATGTTTCCTCACTAGTACGATCTTATACTGTTTTCCAGTCTGTCGGGATGACTCTGTACTCAAAGTAACCTGCACTTTACACATCCAGACATTTGACTTGGCTCTTTACCTTGCTATCTCTCGTTGTTATTCCTACCCAGCCTTCATAGTCAAAGTCAAATGATACCTTTCTGATTAATCCTTCCCTAATCAGACTTCCTCCTTGCTGGAAATAATATCTTTGATATTAATCTTTGATAGTCTGAAACTTAGATTTGCCTCTTAACAGTTGGGGACCTTAGATAAAGTCATCTTCCCTGAGTGAGCTTTAGTTTTTTCACCAGTAAAATGAATTTAATAATGTCCACACAAATGCACAGAATGTCAGATTACTTATGAGCAGAGCTCTAGAGTCAGATAAAATTGGATTTAAGTCTTAGCTCTTTTCCTATCTATGTAGAAATGATCAAATTATTTAGTTATTCTAAGCCTAAGTTGCTCTATCTATAAATCTAGACAAGCCTAGAGCATGTCTACCTCATGAAATGGCTTTTGTCTCATGAAATATATTCGTATCTTGTTAAAGGTGCCTGGTATACGGCAGCATACAATGTATGTTATTTCTCCCTTATCCTCGAAATTACTTAGCTCCTTGAGAGTAAACAGCATGTCGTATCCCATTTCTGAGTCTCCCAGAGGTATTACCACAAGAGTTTTATATTTCCTGTTTGTATATTTGGTTAATTAATAAATGCTATGTTTCTGCAATATTCCGTAAAAGATTTTTGTTTCATGTAATCACTGATGAATTTTTCCACAAGGCAGTCATTCATCTCAAATGTTTAATGATGACCTGCTAAAACCATGTGTTTCTTAGCTGAAGCTTTTCACGGAAAGCACATTTACAATACAGACCTCACAAGTGACACCCAGAGAAAGAAACAGAGCTTGACTCTTTTTAGTCCAGGGCAAGGTCACTGAATGTGAATGTCAAAGCATATATAAAATATATATATATATATATATATATATATATATATATATATATATATTTAGTATAAGCCAGTAAATCTGAAGTTGAGATCATATATATATATATATGCCCTGTGCTTGAAAGACTGGTGCCAGAATCACTGGGCTAAATCCCCAGCCCCTCAAAGTGTGTATTTTAGAGAATAGTTCTAACTCAATCTTTCCAAAATACCACGCTTCCCTACGATGAATTTAATAAATACATGGAAGCACAAATATGGTAAAAATGAAAATATGAACAAAAGTCTTATGCTACATTTTCAATATTTTTCTGATGGATTAGAGGCATCAGGAGTGTTATAAGAAATCCCTGGATGTCAGCTTTCCCCAGAGACAAAACTACAGTGGACATTAAGGGTACACTTTTGCAGAGCACGTATTTGCTTTAGGGCAAATTACACCTGTACATGTCAGCGGAGCCACAAGGGATGCATTCTAGCCTGACAAGCCTACATGAGTTGGGTTATGATAGAATAGCACCCTAGCAGAAATAATAGGCGTTCAAAGCTCCTCTCCACTCCACTGAATGCAATATCCTTTCATTGCAAAACACTGGAGGAGGAAGGACCCCACTCACTGCAGTTCGTGGCTGTTCTCATTGCATAGCCTAAGTTCTAACATTGGAATTACTAGAAGGATCAATTATTCCTATTAATTTCCCATCCTTTTACCTTATGAACAGTAATAAACTCAACATGGAATCAAACTTGGTAATTTCTGTATTTGACTCGTGCTACATCGAGGAACAGGATACTCAGAAGGAATTATTTTCAGAGATCCCTACATTTGAGTTCATTATTTCAATTAGACCAATTATCCACACATTTCTATTTAAACATAATCATTGTCACGAAGGACCTCAATATTTCAATTGTATCAGATCTTATTATATAATAACCAAAATTATAATGCACTTACACAGCTATTAACTTGTATTCTGCTCTCCACCGATCTGTGATGACTAACAGAATGGGCAGGCAGTGATTTTCACTATAGTTTCCTTTGCTGTAAATCTTCCCCCTCCCATACACACACACATACTTCCAAGTTTCTTGGACTCCACAAAACATACTCATAATCAACTTGAAGATTGTAGTAAATAATGAGATTTTTTGATTGTTGTTAGAGAAAACTCCTTGACAATACATAGTAATTAAATGTGTAATGGGAAAGGAACTCTATTATACATTTGTAAAAATATAGGAGAGTACACTGACATTGGTGAGTGATTTGTTAGGATCTTGAAATTTAAATGGAGCAGTCTCTTTATACAATAGTTCCACTTCTAGGAATGTTTCATACAAAAACATTTGTTCCTCTAGTGCACAAAGATCTATGTCACTTTGCGATTCCTTGCAGCAGTGTCTTAGAACAGTATAACCTAATGGTGAAAGTCTAGACTCCATAAACAGAGTATGAATTTCAAATCCCACACAAAGAAATACTGCACAGTTTAAAATATGAGTTGAGATATGTTGTCAAGGATCGGAGATGACAGATTTAGATACCACACGAAGTAAAAGGCACATTTGAGAAGAGTATGTGCAGTATGACTTCAAGTTTGAAAAATACATGTGATTTAGGTCACATACATTATCAACATACAATTACATCCAAAAAGCTATTTGAAATAATTTGTAAGAAATTTAATGATGGGGTCAAGGATTTGGCTCAGTGGTTCTGGTGCCTGTCTTGCAAGCGCAAGGACCTGGGTTCGATTCCCCGGTAACCACATACAATACTGGGTGTGGAGACTCATGCCCAGCAGCAATCAGCACCACATACCACAGTGCCGGGCGGGCGTCGTGGCTCACGCCTGTAATCCCAACACATGGGAGGCAGAGGCAGGAGGATTGCTGTGATGTGAACTGGAGGCTGAGCTCAGGGCCAGCACGAGCTACAAAGCAAGACCCTGTCTCAAAAAAAAAAAAAAGAAAGAAAGAAATTTAATGATATGCTAACTCTAGAAACTAAAGTGTAAGAAGGTCTTTTATTTTGATGTTATCTGGACTTTTATTAAGCATAACACATTATTAAAGAAAAATAAAAAAGCAATCCAACCCTTTATTTATGACATATAGGAAGTGCAAAAAACAAGAACCCAAAAGTAAATAAATAGATTTTGTCATATTTTGTGTATGAAAGGAGCCTAATTAAAAATACATTCATTATTTCATGCAAGAAAGGGAAAAATAGCAGAAACTAAAGAAACTGATTATAAATGGGGAAATATGTGAGAACAGGTAGATGTGACTGATATGACAATAAGATTTCCTTGATTTATTCTTTTCTCTGTAATTTGGAATTTCTAATGATATATTCTATGTATATATTTAAACATAAAATTTAATTAAAGATAAGAAAAAAGTAAATTTTTCAAAAAGTTCCACATTAACATATTTATGCATCAAATTAATAATACTAGTAACATAGCCACAGAGAAAAATAATTTAAGCAACTTTTACATATAATACTCTGATTATCTATCTTTAGGCAGATGAATTCTAAGAATAAAAATGCTTGCAAAATATATTTATCTAATAAATTTATTGTTGGTACCAATTATGAAACAAACTATTTTGTATAATTTACAGAATAAAATAAACTACTGCATTGGTATGTCTAAGACAGTAGTGTTCACTGTAGGGAAAAGGGAATAAAAGTATGGAATAGAAAAAATAAGAAGGAAAAATCATGGATATTGAATTTGAATTGAAAGAATAAGAATGAAATCACAATTGAAAATGGTTTCTTAATACCATATTCCAGTGAAAGGAATCATTATCAAGGTAATCCCAGCATATATTCTTATGACAATAAGCATGGAAGCGCTCTAAGAATGATGGGTTATCAAAAAGGAACAGGGAATGTTTTACTTCAGACTAGGATGAAATTCCTGGCAGTATCCCAACCCTCTCACAGCAAGCAACAGTAAAAGGAGACAAAATATATGAAGCAATAGTTTTCAAGCAGTATAAGACTGAGCTCGGAAGAAAAGGAGACTCATGAAGTAAGCCCCACAATCTACTCAGCTCTCTACCTGAGGATCATTCCCCAGTTATAACACAGTGAGTTAAAACCCTAATGCAGTCAAATAGTCCCAATGACCAGAAGCTACAGGAATCAAAGTTCAAGGCAGCTCTAAAATTTTTGAGCCTGATTCTGCAAAAAAGAGAACAGTTCACAGAGAGTGTTTCATGAAGTCTGTGTAATAGTTTTCCATGATTCTGCATAGGACAACAAGAAGGTTGCTTAGGAAAAAACTATCAAAGCCTTATTCTCTAGGAGTGACCACCACAAGATTAATAATTAACAGTGATATCAAAGGGCCTACAGTGCTAGAGAACACCTTGTTCACACCTGCACATTCCTCTAGGACTGTCAAAAGTTCTTTCCATATAAGAAAGAAACATGCTGTAGAATAGGACCTATGGTAACACCTCCATAACAAGCTTAAGCCCCAACGTGACAGAGGAGAAAGACTGGAGTGAGGCTCACCGAAATATAAGTACTTTCCAACAGACCTATGTGAATGAAGTTTTAAAATAAGATCCAAAAGTTCAACACTGAACTTTTACTGACAGAGTTTAGTACCTATATAAAAAATTTCTGTATATAATAAACAATCTCTTCAGAGAGAAAAGATAATAAACCCTATCAAGGAAAAGAGAATTAAAAAAAAAATCGAAAGAGTGTAGGGGTAAATAATGAGGGGGAAAATGAATGTGATAGTAATGAAAAAAAAAGGAAACAAAGCTTATGTATATAGTAGATGAGGGGTTGCAGAGTGAGTGGGGCAAGGGAAAAATGAGAGTCAAGTCACACCATATTCTGGTACAAACTCTCAATGTTGAATGCGATGATGATGTGTATTCATAATGTACCAATAAAGATTTGAATAAAGAAATCACTCTAGAGATGGCCCACACACTGTTATTCAGAAGAAATTGTTTAAAGAATCTACAATATATATGTTCAAATAACTCATTAAAATTAAGTCAAAGACAAAAAGAAATATATGGCCTTAATAAGTAAGTACCATGGGATAATGATAAAAATATGCAAATAGAAATCATAAAACTGAAAAGTATACTGAAGTGAAATTTTTCAGTGACTGGGTTTATAGAAGATGGAAAAAGATCTAGTGAACTTGAAGGTTGGTTAATAAAAATTTTCCAGTTCTAAAAATAGAAAAATAACTGAGGTAGAATTAGCAGAAACAAGCATAAGCATCAGAGAAATTAAAAGATAGAAGCTTGATAGTGGTAGAGAAAAACATGAAAAATATTGTAATAAAATTTCTCAAGTTTCATGAAAAATTTTAATTTAAATAAACAACTTAACAAATTACATTTTAATTTAAAATATTAAAGGAGATCCAGGCATGCTGGTATATATCTGTAATTCCAATACACAGGAGACTGAGGCAGGAAGTTTGCCCTGAGATTGAGGCCAGCCTAGGCTACATAGCAAGACCTTGTCTTGAAGAAGCATTGAATCAATCAATCAATCAGTCAGTCAATCAAAAAGAAAGAAAGAGAAATAAAGAAAGAAAAAGAGAATTTCACCTACCCCTAAGCATAAGAACAGAGAAAATAAAAATATATACAGTCCAACCAAAATATGTATAGATCAGGAGAAGAAAAACTTGTATCAATATTTTAATACTAAATTTGAGACATCGAGAGATAGATACAAGTTACTTTTTGTTTCTATAATTATAAAGGTTCAAAGTGGTGGTCATTAGGTTTCAGAAATGAATTTAATATGGCAAACTAATGCAATGTGTATACATTTTTAGCCTGACTCTCTATATATGAGAATTTAAATTTAAACTACTGGAAATCAGGGCCAGGAATTTAGCTCAGCCTCCTTGCAAGTGCAAGGGCCTCGGTTCAATCCCTGGTAACCACATTCAACAATGCCGGGCATGAAGACTCATACCCACCAGCAATCAGTACCACATACCACAGTGCCACAGTACCGGGTGTGGTGACTCACGCCTGTAATCCCAGCACTTGCGAAGCAGAGACAGGAGGATTAGACTTTAAGGCTAGCCTGGGCTACATAGTGAGTTCAGGTTGAACCAGCTTGAACTACAAAGTGAGATCCTGTCTAAAAAAAAAAAAAAACTTATCATTTTTTATGGCAGAGTAGTACTCCATTCTGTAGAAGAACCACAGCTTTTTTATCCAGTCTCCAGTGGATGGACACTTGGGTTGTTTCCAAGATGTAGCAATCACAAACTGGGCTGCTCTAAACATGGGTGCACAT
>PVIR01043037.1:0-11943 GCA_004026965.1 Petromus typicus | reverse complement strand
ACTCTAAAAACGGAATAATTGTGACTCAAGTAGAAGCAGAAAAGGCTATAGCATATCATATCAAATCATATAAAAACCTTTTATAGTGGGTCCTGGTTGGCCCCACCCCTCAGAGAGCTGTGCACCAGCTGGATCCTGATAGGTCAGCGATGCAGGGTGAGTGTGATTTGGCTTGGTCCTGGGTCATTCAGGCAGCTCATGATCAGAAGCAAGTTCCAGCAGTTGAGCCTCTGGCCCTCTGGGGGGCTTTGAAGGTGATTTCCCAGGAGCAGAGAAGCAGGTGTAACTGGGGGAACAGCCTTTGTGGGGTGGAGCCTGCTAATGGGCCCTGAGGTCCATCCTCTCATGGGGAACATGGGGGATCCAGCAGCTCACAAGATGGAGAGGAAAGTGGAAGGGACTAAAGTAGAATCAAGAAGCAAAGGTCCACTGTGTGTCCTGAGCCCAGTGTGCTCATCTCTCTGATGTACCACGCCCTCACTTCCAGCATAACCACAGGGACAGTATTGTTGACCACCCTTAGCTTGACTGGTTCAGAGAACTCTAGAAGGCCATTCTATTCATATATTAGTGCATGTTTACACGATAGAATGTTTACATTCATTGTGGAGGCCATTATATTCATGATTGTAGTTTACTACAGTGAGGAGATACAGATTAAAATCAACAACAGGCTGGGAGTGATAGTGCATAACTGTAATCCAAGTTGGACCATAATTGTAATCTAAAGTAATCCGGAGGTAGAGACAGAGGAATTGTAAATTCTAGGACAGTCTGGGCAATTGAGTGAGCCCTTGTCACAAAATAAAATATTTAAAAGGCTGGGGATGTAGCTCAGTGGTGGAGCACTTGCCTAGCATGTATAAAGTCCTTGGTTTAGTCCGCAGCGTTAAAAAACAAAACAAAACAAAACCCCTCAGTAATGGAAAGGCATAGGAGGCAGAGTACAGGACAGAAGAGGCACACACTTCCAGTTATCCTCTTGCAGTGGAGTAGCCAGTAACTGTTTAATTTGCTCAGCAGTGCTGTGTGACACATGTGCTGAGAGTATTGCCAATAGAGAATCTCACCCTCGCCTGAATGTGTAGGATTTTTTTTAGGGGCCAGTCATGTAGATTTGGTAGACCACTGGCCTCTGTGGTGGCCCTTAGTCTCCAGGCCTCAAGAGGTTGAACTGATCCAGTATGGTCCAAGATGCCCACCTTCAGTCACACTGTTAATATAGGACTGTCTGGTATCATCCAAAGCCACAGTGAACGTGGACATTCTTATTAGAGACATTCCAGTAGCTTAGTGATTACTTCTCAGATGCTACACAAGGCTAGATCTTCCTTTGGAGTGTAGGGGTGTCCAGGTTTGCTGAGCCAGCCCCGCACTGTACACAGCTACCCATGACTGACCAGGCAGAGGTGCGTATTTAGCGTGGTGGAGACCACACCAGAAGGCACGGTGGGAACACATGGGAATGTGAGGACACGTGGGAACCCTGGCCCAGTGAGTGTCAGGTGTGAGTGCACAGCCAACCACGGCATCTGCTGGGTCTGGATCGCTTTCCCTGGACTGGAGACCCTTGGTATGGTTTCAACCCTCGCTGAAAGAATATATTTCAGAAAGAATATATTTCCCGGTCTGTAGGCAGGACTCGATGTCGGGTCCTGTTTCATTTCCAAAAATGTTCAGGTAGTTTTTAATAAAGGCAGTCGTGCCAGGTGGTGTGATGGATGCCTGTAATCCCAACCCCTCAGGAGGCTGAGTCAGGAGGATGACGATTGGAAGCCAGCCTGGACAACTTACTGAGACCCTGTCTCAAAGTAAAAATTTTAAAGAAGAGCTGAACATGTAGTTCAGTGGTAGAGCATTTGTCCAGCATGTGGGAAGCCCTGGGTTTAATTCCCAGCAGATAAAAAACCCAAAAAACAAAACCCAAACCAAAAGCCATTATTTGCCATACTTCATAGGAGACAACTTTTGATTGTGACAATGATTGTCAGATTATCCTGTGTGGCCAAGCAGAAGCCCCGTGACTTGAGGAACATGGTGTTACAAGGGTACCATGGCAAGAAGGTTCCAGAATGCAAAGCTGGCCATACCCGAGCCTGCCGCTCTGCGAATAGGGCCAGCCCTCTGGTCTTCTTTACAGAGCAATAAGACCGACCCCTCTGGGGCTCACAGGGAGTATGAAGTGGCACATTCTCCTCACCGTAGTTCGGTCTTGTATTCCTGGCTCAGGAGTGTCCCTGCCGTGCTGTGCCATGCTGTCACTGGGTCTTGGGCATCGGTCAGGATGTTTGGGCCCGCGACAGGGTCTGCTGTCAGCTCCTTCATGTGGCTCCTGCCAACCGCTGCCCACACGGCTCAGCCTGATCCTTCCATTTGGGCTCTTTTATCTGTGTGGCTCTAGCCAAGGCCAGATTCTCCCCTGTGCTGTGGCAGTTACCCTTGAGACAGTGCCACCAGGGGGATCACCTAGGCCAGGAGGAAGGTTGTCGCCCTTTCCCTGCTCCCTTGTGCCCTGGGAAGGGATGGCAGAGGTGACGAAGCATGACAGCTCCTGAGTGGCCCTGTGACATGCTTGGGCAGAGCAGTTCCTGCGTTTGCTGGGTGGAACAGAGAGATAGACCCAGCTGCCTGGGAGTCACTGTGGGGTCTGCCAGGCCCTCTTGACACCAGCACATGTGTGTGCCTACTTTGAGTAGCCAGCTCACCACTCCACCTCATGTCCAACTGGCAGGTGTCCCTCCACGAGCCTCGTGCCAGCCATGTGACCTTGCACACTTCGCTTGAGCTCTCAGTGGGCCAGATCACCCGTGTGAATCTCAGGACACTGGGAAGGAGCACCCCAGAGATCCCCTCCTTCCCTAGGAAGTCCTGGCTGGCCCTCAGGTTTACCCATAGGTGGCCCTTGTGCCCTCCCCTGCATTTCAGCCTGAGTTCTCCTGCTATCCTAGTTGACAGGAAACTAGGGGAAAAGAAAACGGTATGTGACCATCTGACTGCTGTTGGCAAAGCTGGTCACTGTTCAGATGACTTTCGTGGTATCCTCAGCCTACTGAGGCCAGAAACCCTGTCACAGGACTCAGAGGCGGGCTGTAGCTTTTTGCAGGTGCTCAAATACTGCCAGGCCAAGGCCCCAGAGGCCTGTGGGCAAGTCTTCTGGCTCTCCTACCTGCCTGTACCTCCCCTTGCTCTTATCACCTGGCTCTGGCCACGTGGGCCTCAGAGGTGACTGCCCCCCCCACCGTGTATGGCCCTGACCACACTGTGGGCTTCTCAGGCTCCTGCTTGCCTAGGTGTTGAGCCCCAGAGTAAGGCAAGGCAGAGTGGAGGAGCCCCTGGGGAAGCTTGGTTCCTTTCCCCTCTAGATACCAGTCTCTCCTGCACAGTCGGGAATGCTTTTAGGCATGTGTGGCTCATGTAGATGCCCCCAAGGACAAGCCCTGCCTTCCCTGATGACCTAGTGGGCTCTGCTGAGTGCAATGGGAAGTGACCCTGAGTGATGAGTGGGTGGGCACACAGTATGAGTGGGGCATCCCGAGGTGATCTTCCCTATGCAGTGTCTCCGGTTGTGTGTTGATAGGAGTCAAAGGCTTTTCCTCGGCTCACTCAGAACGGGGCAGGTCAGTAGAAGTGAGCTGGTGACTCAGCGAGCAGGGTGTCAGGGAGGACTTCACTGGGCCAGAGAAAGAGTATTAAGCTCTGCAGGGGGGCTAGGTAGGAGACACACAGGGCCCACTGGGACCTTCCAGGAGTTTACTGAGGGAGTACATCGGGACCTAGGTGAAGGAGGGAAGGGAAGGGAGGGAGGTGGCCTGTTGACCAGAGCTCGGTGGAGGGGCCTGTGGGCAGTGGGCCTGGCTCGAGTGGGGGGTGAGGGACTGGAGAGAAAGGCAGTTCCTGATGGTCCCCTCCCCAGGGGCTGGCTTTCCTCTGGTCCTTCCCTCCCAATGACCACGTTTTCATCAAGACTGCAGCCCCGGGCTCTGCACCCACACCTCCAATGCTAGGCTGCCTGGACATCCATCGGTGGCCTTCTTCTGGACCACGGAGCCCTCTGCCTGGAATGCTAGTCTGCTACTCAGCTAAGCTGGCGAGGACAACACGGTTCTGGAGCTGAACTAGGAGGCCAGCCTGCCCCTGTTGGTGTTCCTGCCAGCAACTAGGCACACAGCCCGGGGAGGGTTAAAGTGGGCCAAGGCTGAGAGTACAAGCCTCCTCTGACGTGCTAGAATAGTGTTTTCCCAGGGACAGGCCTTAGAAGAGTCCTCTGCTACTGTAGGCCTTAGGGAACCCCTGGGCTCTGGGCCAGTGGGATTCTAGCAGGAACTGGCTGGCAGGGCTTCCCCCAGTGACCACAGATTGGCAGGTTATCATGTCTGGGGAAGAGCAGCTCTCCCAAGGTGAGAGCACTTGTGCCTTCTGGGATGTGGTAGGTGCCAGGATCTCCTATCTGCAGCACCTGGCAAGTGGGACTCCTGCGGCCCTCAAAGGCCTAGTGTGCTTCTCATCTCTCTGCACTACCTTCTGGAGGATTCTGTCGATCATCTCATCAGCTGTGTTCAGTCTGCTCTTTTCTGGTGCTGGGAACAGGTCTGGGATGAACCAAGGGCCTTGTCGTATTAGACATATGCTGTACCACTGAGCTTATCTCCAGCCCTTCTTAAAATTTGAGGCAGCGTTTCATTAAGTTACCCAAGTGTGCACTGCAGCCCCTGGCTTCCACTCTGCTCTTAAATTCATTGTTATTTAATGCTACACACATACACACACAAACACACACACACACACACACACACACACACTCACACACACTCACACACAATCACTGCTGATCTTTAGTGTATGGTTCCTATAGCTCTCATTTCTTGAAGATCTTTCTAAAAATTCTTAGAGTTCAAGAGTGCTTTGTAAACTCTCTGTTTTACCATCACTTCCTTTGTCCTACAGATTTTGCTGCTGGTTTTTGTGTGTGTGTGGTGTGGGGTGTCTGATACACATGTGGATCTCTTTCTGCTAGTTCTTTCTCGTTGCACTTTCCCCTAAAGGCATTATTGCCCACTTGAGGGTCCCTGAGCTCCCAGTGGGAAAGCTGACTTGCACCGTGGAACATTGTATCACAACTTCTCAGGAACTTTCTCCCCAGTTTTAGTCCCTATAATCCCTGGAGGTGGCTGTGGATGTAGTGCATCTTTACTTTTCCTGAGAGTGTCTCCTTAAAGTTTTTTGAGATAGGATCTCACTTTGTAGTTCAGGCTGGTCCTGAATTCAGCCTCGATCTCAGCAATCCTCTTGCCTCTGCCTCCTGAGTGCTGGGATTACAGGCATGAGCCACCATGCCTAGCATTGTGATATGTGGTACTGATTGCTGGTGGATGTGAGTCACTAGCTTTGTTGTCTGTGGTTATTGGGGATAGTATCAAGGCCTTTGCGCTTGCAAGGCAGGCCCCAGAACCACTGAGCTAAACCCCGAGCCCTGAGAGTGTTTCTTTTTAGGGTTACAAACTAACTTTTCAAGGGTCTCTTCTTAAATTCTTCATTTTGGCAGGGGGCTTATCTTCATGTCCTTCTCCTGTAAGGCCCTAGATAGAACCCCGGCCCAAATTTGCCCCATTGGGCAGATGCTTTTTCTGTTCTCTCAGGATCCCTGCATTCTTTGAGATTTAGCCAAAACTTTTTTAGTTCTTGGGTGTTTTCCAGACATTTTCATATTTTTTCAAGCATTTTTAAAGCTAATTAAATAATTTATTGGTTGGTACCGGGGGTTGGACCCAGGGCTTTTCGTTCACTAGGCAAGTGCTCTGTCACTCAGCTATCCCCCCATCCCAGCCTTTTCTTTGTTTTGATGAAGAGAGTTGGCCCAGTCACTTTTCCACCAGTACTGGATCCAGAAGTTACCCCTGGGATGATGCCTCCTAGGGCACTAGTAGGGCACTCAGGGAGAGGCACCCCACCCACTTCTGACCTTCCCCACATAGAGCCCTTCTGAATTGGGCATCCCTTTGACTTCTATCCCATGAGAGGCGATGGATGCTGACAATGCGGTCTTCTTTTCAAGGGCTGCATATCCCCTAGCAACCCGTGCTTCTGCAGGTGCTCTCATCACCAGTGTTGCCTCACTTGCACAGCCACCAGCTCTTTTCTAAGGCAAAGGATTGGTTCCCCGTGGCCACCATCCATCCCTGTAGCATCCTGGAACAGAGTAGATCCCAGGGAGGAAGGATACGTGGGTGGGTAGAGGAGGACTGGAACCCCTTGAGCTCAGTCCTTGGTAGAGGGAAGGTCATTTGTGGCCAGCTGGGCATGGGTCCAGTGTGTGGTCTGGTTGGTGGGAACTGTTGGGAACACAAAGCAAAGCATTCACGGATGGTAGAGCAAGTACTCTGTGTCCTCCTCCCAAACCAGACCAGTGAATAAGTGAATGTGGTGATGGTGTCCACGGAAAGGTTCCCTGTGGGTTGTACAATGGAAATACCCTTGTTCTGTGAGTGTGGAGAAGTAAAGTCTAGGAAAGTTTCATTTCAGAGACCCAAGACTCAGGGACCACCAGTGTCAGAAGAGAGTTCTCACTCTTCCCAGAGCTGTGGTGGCCTGGAACAATGAACCGGAGCCTTCTTTAGCCTATGCCTGTTGCTTATATACCCATAGACAGGCCTTGGTGGCCCTGGCCCAAGAAGGTGCTCTGGGGAATTGGTGGCTGCTTGGAGGCCTGGCCCAGGACCTGTTGAGATGTGGAGTCAGAATGGGCCAGGCCTGGGCATCTCACACTGGCCTTTTGTGTTAGCAAGATGCATAGAGGTCCCGAAACACAGAGACTCACTTTACTGATGTGTGCCCTCTGGGAGGAGACTGAGTTCTAGTGGGTACCGTGTGCTTAACATCTCGGACCAGGGCGACTACTCAGACTCTCCCCAATTGATTCAGCAAGGGAAGAAAACTTGCTGAATTGGTATATTCTTTACTTAGAAATTGAGGTTCAATACACAAAATAAAACCAAAACACACCAGAAATAAAGCAAAATAGTAAAAATTATAAAAGAGCAATTTGGGAATATAATTACCACTATAGCAAAACAACACCATTACATTGCCAGAAAGGTTAGAGCACGGAGAGTCTAGCTTGTCCTCACTCTAGCAAACAGCACCACCAATATGTTACAACCATGAGTGAAAAACAGCATGAAGGGCCTCAGCTTATCCTCAGAGTAGGGTTCCATTTAGCTTGCTCACTCACTCCCCTCACCTCCGCCCAGCTGTTCCTAGTCACTTCCGTGTTCTCTGGAGGGGGGACCAGTCACACGTGTGTGCAGATATCAGCACATGATCATAAATGCAGGAGCAGTACCTGCTCACACACACAAATACACACACACACACACACACCAACATATTCAGACACTTCACCTATGCAGATTCTGTGCTCATACACTGAACATGCCTGTTCATTAGACTTTTCTCAGAGGATTCTATTCAACTCAAGTATTGGAGCAGCTTCTTGGTTGTCCCATGTTCTCCTTGCAGACAGTGGCTCTGCCCTGGATTTGTGATTTGTGTCACACACACTTCAGGAACCTGAGTCACCTTTAGTATAGTAGTCATAAACTATCATCTCAGTTTTTGACTCTGCTGTAGGAAAATACCTGCTGGGCCCAGAGGCCCCCAGGGCCCTATGGTAGAGGGTGTGTACTCAGCTGCAATTACCTAGCCCCCAGGTTTGAAGGCACATCCCTTGCACATGTTTCTGCCTGCTGTCATGAGTGTACAAAGCTTGCTGGGTGAGTGGGACCTAGTGCCCTGCCCTGAGGTACTGGAACGAAGTTTTATGGGGAGAACTTGGCTCTGTTGGAGAGGGGGTATTATAGCCTGTTGGCTCCAGCTGCATGTCTGGTTCCTGTTCTTCCCGCTGCCATCCCTTCGGCACTCACTGACTGTTCCTTCTGCCAGTGAGCGTCATAGGCCCAGGGTCTGTGAGTGTTGTGGATGGCAGAGGTAGACCGTCCAGGTCTGATGAATGCGCAGGTGAAGGAGGAGGTGTGTACTGTGCTGGCAAATGTATGATTCCTGCCCATCCAGCCTCCTCTCACTAGTGGTTCTGCTCTGGGCTGTAGCACATTCAGTGAGGTCTTTCTGCCACCTGCTGACTGCTGTTTATTCAACTCATTCTTCTCCTTTTCCCTCAGACCTCGTGACCCTGTGTGAGCAAAGCTACCCTTTGCAATCCATGTGCATCATCTTCTTTAAGTTTGATCCTCGCCCTGTTTCCAAAAATGCATACAGGTAACCCCCTTACCCTGCATCTACCATGCTCCACTGGGTCTGGGGTGCGTGTTTGTTCTCACTTCGCTCGGACACCATGTGCAAGAGAGGTGAGGGAAGGCCCCAGGGAACGTGGGCCAGGCCCTGGATGGCTGAGGCCCAGGCCCAGGATCTCACTGAGTTGCCTAAGGTGGGCTCAACTTGCATTCTTCCTGCCACAGCCTCATAGAGTGCTGAAAGTAAAAGTGTGCATTAGCACACATGGCTAAGTTCTCATCATTTAAAAATGTGTACTGGAAATATTTCAGCTAAGTTCTCACATTGAGTCACGTAGAACTGCATAGACACTGCAGCACCTAATGTCATGATTGAATTCACTGATTTCAGGCCAGGAAATATCGACGGAGGAGTATCTGGTGTCTTTTCCTTTTCCTGCAGAGGGATGGACCATGGAGCAGGCCAGGACCCAGGAAGTGATCCTGAGCAGCCCCTGACAGAATGAGCAACGCTAGTCAGGGTCCAGCCTCCAGACACAATCCTGCAGGGCAGGTGCAGAATCAAGAGCTATTAACCATAACAGGGCACTGGAGTTGTGAGGGACTGGCTAGAGAGAAGTGAGCAGAACTCTAAAGAATACAGGAATAGCAACTACTCCCCCCCAGGAATCCCCCTGGGATGCCCAGGTTAGCGCCCTGTCTTTTATTATCAGCCTGAGGTACAGATCTTGCCAGAGAAGATATGGCTATGGCCCATAAGATGCCCCAAAGTCCCTGGGGTCCATGCTGGCAGAACTTGCAGAAAGTCTATCTTCTGGGTACTGGTACCTGTTTCTGGGTAGGTGCCAGATGAGAGTGCTGGCCACTGAATGCCGAATACTACAGGTACTATAGGACCCAAGACCTATGGAGGCCACATAGTTGTAGGAGCCTCTTGAAAAAGCACCCAGAGCCAGGGAGCAAAGCTGTCCTTCCTCCTCTAGTGTCTCTCCAGCATCCTCCAAGCAAGGTAACACAGCCCAATAGTCCGTGAATCTGTCATGAGCACTATTTGTTATTCCCAGATCCAGCCACAGGCCCTGTGATATTCTGTGATATTTTGTGGTATTCTGTTCCCTGATGACCACCTTTATGTAAAGTAAAGGTTATAAGAAGGAGGGAGAAGGAAAAGGTGAGTATACATGCCACATACAGATAGGCAGTAAAGAACTGTGAAAGCTGAATGCAATGGCAGGCACCGTAATCCCCCTTACTTGGGAGGCTAAAGCAGGAGCATAGTGAGCTTGCGGGCAGCCTAGGCTATTTAGCAAGACTCCATCTCAGAAAAGAAAAAGAGGGGAAGGGGCGCTTCATGGACCTGGGCACTAGTACTTAATGCCCTCACACATGAGACAGGCCCCCACCTGGTTACCATCAGGAGAGGCTCTACTGCCAGCCAACGCTGGCCAGCAAGATCAGACCCGAGACCTCCTCTTTCACCACCTGGGCCTCACTGTACCTCATGTCGGCCTGAGGACCCTTGGAATCATCCTTCACTTAACTGTTTCCCCTCTGCCACTTCTTTAGCAAAAATAAGATAATTGGAAAATAGGCTGAAATAACTTGAGTTGCAAATATCAGTTCGAAAGCCAGGTTTTGTTCCCAGGGCCTTTGCTGTAACTCACAGCTTGCGCCTGGAAAAGTGTGGAAATAGTCCCTTTGAGGTTGTCCCTTTGAAGTCACAACAGCAAGAGGACAGACTCTTGATAGGAATCATCAACAGTCATAGAACACTGTGGGCTGTCTGGTATCCCTTTCACATTTCTATCTTGAATCCTCATTTGTCAGAATGTGGTTGTGTTTGGAGATAAGCATTTTTTTTTGAGACAAGGTCTAGTCTGGCCTCGAACTCACAAGAATCCTGCATCAGCCTGGGATTATAGGAGTGCTTCACCAGCAGATAAGCTTTTTTAACAAAGTGATTAAGAAGGGGGAAGGAGGAGATTGAGAATGTTCTCTTTGTGTGTATATATACATATCTCCCCAAAATGAGTGTAATTATTATATATTGCAAACATGTAGAACAGCACTAAAATTCATTTAAAAGTGGGCATACAGGGCCAGGGATTTAGCTCAATGGTTCCGGCACCTGTCTTGCAAGCGCAAGGACCCGGGTTCGATCCCCGGTAACCACATACCTATACTGGGTGTGGAGACTCACGCCCAGCAGCAACCAGTACCACATACCATAGTGCCGGGCGTGGTGGCTCACGCCTGTAATCCCAGCACTCAGGAGGCAGAGGCAGGAGGATTGCTGTGATGAGTTTGAGGCTGAGCTCAGGGCCAGCCTGAACTACAAAGTGAGACCCTGTCTCAAAAAAATAAAAAAATAAAAAAAATAAAAGTGGGCATACAGGGCCGGGGATTTAGCTCAGTGGTTCAGGTACATGCCTTGCAAGCACAGGGCCCTGGTTTGATTCCTGGTAACCACATACAACAGTGAGGTTGTCCACTAGCAATCAGAACCACATACCACAGTACCGGGCGTGGTGGCTCACGCCTGTAATCCCAGCACTCGGGAGGCAGAGACAGGAGGATTGCTGAGTTCAAGGCTGAGCTCAGGGCCCGTGTGAACAACAAAGGCGAGACTCTGTCTCAAAAATTTTAAAAAAGTGGGCATACATTCTAAAAACAAAAGTGATGAAGGTAAAATGAGGCCATATCAGTACGTCTGATTCAGTCTGATGGGTGCCCTTATGAGCAGAAATTAGGACACAGACCTACTGTGGGAGGCTCGTGTGAATACAGAGACTCATCTGCGTGCTGAGGAGAGACCCTCAGAGGAAACCAACTGTTGACATTTTGATCTTGGACATCAGCCTCCACGACTGCAAGACAATAAATTGCTGTTGTGGAAGCAGCCTGGCTTGTGGTGCTATTATGGCTGCTCTGGGAAGTTTAAGTACTGAGGGCTGAGTGTGACCTCCCCATGCAGGCTCTCCCTGGCCTTGTGGGTCCCACACTGGGGATCAAGCTCGGGACTTTGCATTTGCCACAACCTGAAAGTTTGAAATCTCAAAAGATCAAAATATCCCTAAAGTCTAAAATGACCAAAATCACAATCTTCAAAATACAATGCTGGGAAAATCATTAAAAACAATTCTTGATCAATGGCTCTAGCCCCAGCACTTGGGGAGCTATGGCAGGAGTATCAACAGTTTGAGACCTGTGTGGGCTACATAGAAAGACTATATCTTGCTGGGTGTGGTGGCTCACTCCTGTAATCCCAGCGCTCAGGAGGCAGAGGCAGGAGGATTGCTGTGATGTGAGTGTGAGGCTGAGCTCAGGGCCAGCCTGAACTACAAAGCGAGACCCTGTCTCAAAAAACCTTGTAAAAAAACTATATCTCAAAAGAAATAAATATAAATAAAACAGTTTCTTTGAGCTGGGGATGTAGCTCAGGCAGGAGGCCCTGGGTTCAATCCCCAGTACCAAACAAAGAAAAAGAGAATAGGTCAAAAGTAAAATGTGTAAATGCGCACTGCTATAGTTGATGATTATATGTACTCAGCTTTATAACTGTGGTCATTGGAAATATCATGGCAGACAATTTAAAACTGACCTGTAACTATGGTAGGTCGTTACTGTAGATGGACTTACCCAAAGAGCCAAGATTTGGAGAAATTTCTTTTTTCACAAATACAGATATACTATATAA